>JAQIXT010000388.1:0-38516 GCA_034700445.1 Stenotaenia linearis
ATTCGGAAGTGACGAAATAATCCAAACGCCTGAAAAAATCATCATTAAATACTGCTAAATTTGTAAGAAAGGATAACACGATCGATACCAGCCAACGTTTTTAGCACGCGCATTCCTCAAGTAAGTCCAAAAAGTGTAGGCTGCGGTTTCTTCGGGATGAAAGTGCCTGAAAGTATCAACGAATTTGTTGTTGGAAAGAATGTTTTTCCAATCGAATTGAATAATCTGGTCAACTTAACCCCGACGAGCTGCGTATGAAATATTTCCGGATAATGGATTTCAATGTAGATAATGGGTGCTGCACAACCGAAAAATAATTGTCACGAACAAGCAGAACGCAACAGTTTATCCCGACGTTTCCACGTAAAGAAATGTCTGATTGTTGATATTTTTTTCCGTTCCTATTATTAAGATATAATAATGAATAAAATGAAAAGGGTGAAGTAAAAATTATACCTTTCAAAAATGTTATAAAAGTGTCGTAATTATTTAACAACCTTTTCTCCAGTCTGATTTGAATTTCCTGGTAAATCTGAAAGTTTTCCAAACTCAAAACAAGTTTTAAAGCCCTCGCTCCAAGAACGAGACCCATGCACCGTAACAGTTTTAACGAGCCGAAATAAGTTTCCTGCATAAAAATAATGCAAATAAAATGTAATTAAAAACTTAAAATACACATAGTTCTCCTTCGAGAGCCGTATCTTTCCCATTTGTGATCGTGACACGTTGAAATAAATAAACAGAATAAATTCATTTATTTCGTTCGCATTTTAAATTATAAAAAATTTGCTTACTCAGAGCATTCGGAGGATCAGTTTCTTGTTTCGTTACATAATCAATCAAGTGGGTGCTTTGACGACAAAATCTTGTAATGAAATAAATTACACTTGAAACAACCGTGTCCAATTTTAAAATATGTAATACGTAATAAACTTAATTAGATTTTGGCACTTTATTTCATTTCGATTTGTTAATCATTCTCATATTTATTATCATTAATCGATAAACATCTTCAGCAGCATTTCTGAACTTCGATCATTCAGTCGACTTAGTCCTTACCTTCGACATATCGTGATGAAAAAAAAAAAAGAAAAATCATTTCAAATTACTCGTTACCTACTTACGAAAAAAAGAAATCCATTTTCATTTTACCCGTTTATGGCGTCGTCATAGCCATGAAATTACAAAAAGATAAATATTTTTACTACTTACTTCCAACGAATTTCTAACATAAAAATTTAGTTTCCAACGATATTTTCCAGAAAAATATTTTTAAATGCAATTATTCCTTGCGTAAAACAATTTCCCGATGATTCGATACATGAAAAAATAAAAAATAAAACATTAAACATCTTATCACTTTCTGTAAGATTTAATTGAGAGAAGAAGAAAAGCTACCACAAAAACTAATCTAAATCCTTTCCCAGCTAAAACGCGAAGCCGACTCATTCCTAACAACTAAAAGCGAGTCGTTCCAAACTTCGTCAGCCCTAATCTGAGCTAAACTAACTAACCCTGGCCTATCCCAGCTATCTCTATCCCCGGCTAACGGTCTATCGTACCTCAAAATTCCCCACACCACCCTTAAAGCGGTTGACCTCATAATCCTAGCCGTAACAAGTCAAACCAACCTCGCCTTAATACCCCCCCCCCCTCCGCCCTAACAAAGCCCCCAAAACTTAGGAAAAATGCATCGTACCTTTGATGTCAAAGTCATCCATCTTTAAATTTTGAAATCTAACGGATTTTTCTGTTCCTGAAAAAAAAAACCAAGATAAATAACAAATATTGGGACCAAATTATTTTCCAACTCACCATTTCATCATGAAAAGCCATTTTCAGTAATAACGGTCGTTTTCTGTCGTAACGGTCGAAACATGCCTCCAGGCGATCCAGCGTCACATGAAAAAGAAAAATTAAAGTATTAAAATTTGAACTTGGAAGTTTTTTTTAAGAAAAAGTTTAGCTAACCCCAAAACTAATCTAATACCTTTCCCGGCTAACGAAATGAAGTCAACCCTAACTAAAAACTGGGATATTTTGACTTCATTTAACACTATTCTAAACTAACCCTAACTAACCCTAACCCACCCTTCTATCAACTAACCCCGGCCCTAACCGACTAACATACCTCAAAATCCCCCCAACCACCCTTAACGAGGCTGATCGTCTCAAATAAATCTAAGGCTATCACCGATCAGCCTCCGCCTACACAACCCCCTCCGCCCTAAACCCGAAGAGAAAAGGAAAACTTATATCTTACCTTAACGGAAATTTTTCTCTGTCGCTCTACTCGAAAACACGTCTTCCTGGCTGGGTACTGGCATTGCAACTGAGAAAATTCAAAAAGAGCAACCGAAAAATCAACTTAACAATCTTTAATTTAATTGGTTCGTCTTCGTTTCCACGTGACAGAATAATTTCCTACATTACTCAATAGATAGCACCACCTCGACTTGTTCGCTCGATCGTGATCGCAGTTAAATAGATACACTCGAGCGTGTGTGTTTACGTTATTTTCTAAGCTTTCGGGATGTCTAAACAGGCTTCCGACGTAGCTTCTGACGTAAGACGCTTAAAATCGCGTAAAACGTTCGCGCCGTATGGCATGGATGCCAACTTGAAAGAAAATCCTTGAAATTAATCTCAACGTCTTAATATGTATAAACGTTTCTTACATTTGCATGCAAAGCAAGTTGACGAGCTAAAATTGGCAGGTTTTCATTCGAGATGATTTTCTGCGAGCTGTGTCCACCGATCGCATCGATAAAATCGAAAAAATGCCATCAATTTGTCAAAATACTCGACAAAAACGACAAATATTCACATGGTTTTGCTTTTATGGCCACTAAATTGCTTTCGTTATCCAATGGCTGCACAACGACGCAGGCATATATGAATTGGCCCTACAGAACAGATTGAAAATAAACATTTGTAAAAATTAACATTATGCTTTCTTAATCGCATTACCTTAATCGTGATTATATCGAATTCTTCTCCGTTGTCGTGTTGTAAACAATAGTCACGTAGTCGTTTCCAATATGGATCACACTCTTTATTTGGCATCAGATTAGCCACGTGGAAGAATAAAAATTTCGTCGTTACTGCGTTCCCGCCAAATGTAAGTGATCGAGCCACCAATGTAAATTTACTGTTATAATGTATCAGTTGTGCCCGGACCCTGCAAGAACTCTGTTCGTTGGCCAACAATGTCGCTTCGATTTTGTGCGTTTTTCTTCATCCATCGGTGTCGCCTTGAGCACTTTTTCCTCTTTAATTACTTTTTCTTCTTCGTTTGACACGACCTCCATTTCTTCTTTCTTCTCTAAAGGCGACGCAATCGATCCCAACGGACTTTTATTGTCTTTGGTCGGCAATTTCAGCCCGGAAATGATTCTGTAGACGTAGACGCCGAATATAATTAATTGGCATTTGAAAATTGCATTTAATTACCTGGGTTGCTCGGCCCATTGTTACAATTAAAGCTACAATTAAAGATTCGCGTTTAAATTCGCCTTTCGTAGTAGGTTAAAAATTGCTTAATTCAATCTTTGGTCTTCGCTAAAACCAAATCCTGACCCTTGGCGAAACTCACGTCCGATTTGTTCTCAAGGTTGATTGCTCGTGGGCGCGGGCGGCGACAACGGGAGTTTCGGTAACCATTACAAAGTGTTCTCAGGAAAATCTTTTCGTATTCGTTCTCCTCCAGTCTCTCCGGTGTTGATTCTTCTATGACTGGCCACTCATGCTGCTGGTGGACGGACACTGCAACTGCAAATCGTCTTTGGTTCAGGGCAGAGAGGCAGCTGCTTCTCAAGTGTTTGCCGTCGCCGTGAATGTTAGGCCATCTCGGTCGTCGCTGTCGCTCCTTAAAGCCACGTTTCATTACTTTACTGCTGCACCCGCTCGTGGTAATCGTCACCAACAATTTGGTCCCACCAACCACGTCAGAGACTGGCCTCCGGAGAGCAAAAATTCGGAAGCAGAAAATCTAAAACGAGTAAAAACTCATCAAAATTAATGAAAACGACGAGCCCCGTTTCCCATCGTATCCCGTACCGTTTAGGAATAGCTAAAAATCCTGCAAATGTGTAACGAGCCTCGAGATCGACGCAAGTTTCGGTCAACGAAAACGAGAAAAGCTCACGATCTCGTCTTTTACAAGTTCATGGTACTCGGCGCCTTCGTTGACTCGAATCGTCTACTAAAGTGTGTATCGGAGAAGAGACAGCACTCCGCCTTCCAGTGCCGCTGGAAGAAGCACGTTCGATTCTAGTCCCTTTAAAATCGTAAATAATTTTTACATTTTTTCACTTTATCAACAAAACGACGAAGATGGTAGTCTACGTTTGATGAACCACATCGCAATCACTTGACATGCCAGTACGTATTGCGATGAAACCTGCAAGGGGGGAAAAAAATTAATAAATTAACAAAATATATAATCGAAGAAAATACTTGAAAAAGGATTCACGTAGGGCAAAGAAGCAAAAATGCTCATGCACTGATCTTCGACGAAACTCGCATACAGCCGAGCAACTCGGACTAAAACTGAATAATAAAATTTATCAGTGCGTATATTTTAAAAACGATGTTTACTCGGAAGAAATTCCAAAATCGGCATCGAAATGCCAACAGTTGCCGAAATCTTGGACAAACAGGTAGTACACAAATTCAGGACCGTGATGCAACTGCGAGCACACTTGGAAACCAAACTCCAAACATTTGACAAACTTGCGCTAAATATTAAAGAAAATAAAAACTTAAATACGAGCAAATGCTGCGGCCAAAATGGCCGCGCATGTGTTCGATGCTGCGGTATGGTGGCCCAGAGCCGCCACTAGAAAACGAGAATTTTTTTCTCGTTTTTTTTTTCAAAAAGATCAAAAAAAAAATTCAAATTCAATTCCATGTTAACTACAAGTTCAACGTGTAGTTAACATGGAATTTTACAAGTTAGAAGTTTGAAGTTTGGCTCTCCTAAATAATCTGTCTATTATTGCCTCCGTCGGCCATTCCCGGGTACGGCGGCGGCGGCCATTGTCCCGCTTACCGGACCGGACGAAGTCATTTGGATAATTTTTGTATTTTTCAAAAGGATAAGCGAGAAGATACGTTTCGGAATGGGTTTAGAATGAGCCCTGTGAGTTTTCGATCGGTTTACGAATTTGTTCCGTTTATTGTTAACGGATTTTTAAAGGTACCTACGATTTTGTCGTATTACCGTAAGCCGGCGTTTCGGTATGCACATCCGAACGTGCCGGCACGATTAACGCACGTGGATTACGGTCGATATCAGCAAATATTTGGTTTGTACGAGGTAAATTTAGCGTTTGATCGATTATTATTGTTTTATTCCATGTTATTCTGCTAGAAAGCGCAAGATCATCGGGATCACTTTACCGAGATTTAACGGGAACGGTGCCGCAAGTAAAAGAAATTTATAATTTCGAAAAAGAATCGTGAAGCGAGCAAACAACCGCAGTAGTGATTTAAATATGAAAAAAAATTATTGAAATTAATTCTTAAAATTTTGTACCTTTATAATTTCAGCCCTTTGGAGAGTTATTATATGCATCACAACCGTGATCCGGACACCAAAGTCAATTTTTTCGAGCCGGTTTTACCCGGCTTCATCTGTACGCGCCGCGCGTCCCGCCGCTCTCGATTATGATCCGAATCCACTCAAACACGTTTTACACGAAACTCAATAAATTTTTATTTATGTATTTAAAAAGAAATAGTGATTAAAGATTTGTCATTTACTCCCATCTCTTCCGCGTACAAGTTGTAACAGTTGTTGCGTCATTTGGTTCGAGTTTAGTCTTGACGGCTGTTGAAAGAATATTTGATTAAAATTAAGGAGATTTGTTGGTTTTAAGACCGGAAGTGAGTTTTCTGGGTCGTCTTCGGTCTCGTTGAATATGAATGGCCACATGTAAGACGCTGTTGCACTGCTGGTTACGTAAGCGCAGGTCCAACTCACAAGAAATTTGTCAGTTAAGCGCATGACGCAAGAGGCAACCAACCAGAATATCCATTGACAGGTTAATTGCACGATGAGCATTCGGCGAAGAATGTTTGGGGTGATGAACAGCAGGACTCCGCCGGGCGAGATGCAACCGGGGCAAAATATCATCATTTCAGTTGAAAAATTCTTCATATTTTTGTGTTGTTGATGCAACAATGTGTGTTTCAATGATATTTGTTAGTGTTTTGATCCATAGTTTTAAACTCGCTTGTCTTTGATGCATAATAATTTAGATGACGATCCATGGAGATGACTCAACTAGTAGTGTCAGAGGTCACTCATAGTTAGACACAATAACACCGCAGGAAATATTTCAGTTTATAATTAGATTTGGATTTCATTAATCATATAATTTATTTTTAGGATTTCAGAAAAAAAATTCCAGACTTAATTTACCGTAATCTCGCTCATAACAAATTAATTTTTATGTAAATTTTATTTAAATTGTTGAATTTCAGAGCACATTCCTCGGTGTAGTTCATTTAGAAACGCTCAATAATAATAATCCTCTCGACCATTTTCAAACAAGGTATTTTATTTGTCTTGCTACATTATAATTTTATTTTTAATTTTTAAATTTAATAGATGAAGATTAGCATGGCAGCTGATGTCTATTGAATTTTAATTTCTAACTACAGGCATGCTTTAATACAAATTCTTCAATTTTTAAATTCTGACCCTTTCCAAACCAATCATTAAGAATCGAATTAGCCTCAATTGGCTGAAATTTTACGTCATTTCACCACGCCATATCCAGTAATTTATTTTTAAAAAGTTAATTGTATTTCGCCGTAAAGTACCCCCCCCCCCTCCTGACAATTTTAATTAAAAATTAACATAAAATTAATGTAAGTTTGTCTATAAATTATATGCATTTGTAGTTTCATTAGCATAATGAATAAGAATATAAAACAAAATACCTAGTTTGTAAAAAGATTTAATAATTCGAATTTCGCGCCATTACTCGACCTTCGTTCGACAAGGCAAGGCAGCCTAACGCACTTTTGGCAGGGGTTGTATTTTTTTCGCTCAATAGAGTCTTAATTGCAAACTTTATTTCTGTGTAAACGATTAAATCATATCCGGCTAAAAACAGTTTGAACTTGATAAGAAATTCAAAGTTCAAGACAAACATCAGATTATCAGATTGAAACTTTAAAGGTTCAAGGGGCCACGGTCAAGATTTCTCCACTAAACGATATTTCCTGCTATACTCGTACACGTACACGATGCCGTATTTACTAATAAGCTGTCAAATAACACTAGTAATGTTTTCTAATATTTATTTCCTCAATTTTAATGACATTTTTTTTTCTTTTCTTTTTTTAAAAATGTACATTCATTTCAGGAAAGCAGTATAACAAACGTCGGCGATCAAGACTCGGACAGAGACTTAATGACGTATCTCGACGCTGTTTTAAGCAACAAATTAGGCAATACGAGGTAAAAATGAGTTTATTTTTACATAATGAGGTAATAACAAATTCCAGTACACTTTTGAAAGTTATCGTCAAAAGTGAACTAGAATAAGAACAACAATGGCGACTTACTTACTTATATTGAATTTTGTTCGATTTCAGTCAGTTTTACCAGTCACCGCATCCTCCGAGAATAGTTTTGAACAAATTGGAACAAATCGGTTATCGAGTGGTTGCTATGAGCGGAGTGGGACAAACGTGTGTGTGGACATTGTACAAATAAATCAATAAATGAATTTTTATTCGTTTTTTAACAAGCAACCGATGAAATAAATTTATTAGAACTACATGTATCGTGCACTTGAAAAAAACCGATTAAACGAAAATATGCAACATCGCACACTTAACGGGGGGGAAAAAAGGGAAATAAAAAGGTAAAAATGAAAAATTATTAAAACTCGTTGCTTATCTCAACGCCAATCGGATGATAATGAGGTGAAAATGAGCAGTTGTGTCTGTTCGACTTCAACAAAACTGAAAGAGATAAAATAGATAAATAAAAAGGAAATGTGAATTTTCTTAAATCACCACCTTCCAACGATGCCCACATTCGTTACAAAACACAAATGTCGTCATAGGTTCGTCCGCACTTCGTGTTTGAATCTAAAAATTATAAAAAAATTCAATAAATTAATTTGTACGAAAATTTGAATATTTAAATTTATTTCTAAATACCTGATTATAAGTACAGTTGCGCTTTTTACATTTACCACATTTGAGTAAATCGGAGTTGGTTCCGCCAGTTATGGCCATTTGGTGATCGTTGATTGCTTCGTTTGTGAATTTTTTCCTCAACTCCTTCATATCTTCGCTGGCCATTTCTTCGGCAGTCATGATTGATATTTTTTCGGGAGTAATCGCGCCAACCAACACGTTTTCCCTCAACGACGGGTTCTTCGGGTCCTTCAAATTCGACACGCGACTGCGGATGCGATTTTTGTACTTCATGTCGGTGTTTTTCATCTCTTTGAACACACAATCTTCGATCAACGCTGCCAGTTCGTCCGGATCCCGACCGCCGTCGGGCAAAGCTGGAAATTTTTTTTAAAAAAAAAAAACTTTTTAAAATTTCATTTAAATTTTTAAAATTTTTAAGCTTTTTACGTTCGCATTTGAGCGCCGCCGACAACATGTCGCGACACTTCAAACGCACTGCGTTCGAAGTATCCGACGCTGTGGTCGGGAAATTCATTTGGGGTTTTGACGTCGAACTTCTGTCCCTATCCCTGCTCGAGTTACTCGAATTACTGTTGTTGTTGTCGCCGATTTTAACTCCTGAATTCGAATTTCCTGCAATTTAAACGAAATTTTAATGAATTTTCCCCTTTTTTTTTCGATTAAATTTTTACCTGACAAAAGTTTTTTCCAGTTTTTAATTAGTTGTTTGGCCAATGTGATCACTTCGTCGTCTTTACTCGATTTGCGTAGAGAATTAACCGACATTCCAATACGAGTTTTCTAAAAATTAAAAAAATTAATTTTAAGTTTTTTATGTAAAAAAAAAAAAAAATTTAAATTACTTGTAGGACGTCTAACGTTATTGGTAAATCTTTTAACGCTTTCAGCATATCTAGAGCCTGTTCTTGTCCCTGAAATTACAAAAAAATCAAATTATAACATTAAATGAACTGGATTGTAAACAAAAAAAATGGCGGATCTAATTACGCCGTTCGCCGCTAGACGGCACCAAGCGACCTAAATGCTAAAAAGGACGAAACGGAGGACGAAAAAGATGAAAATGAGCAAAATACTTACGGGTTGTTCTAAATTACGGCGGAATTTTATCGTTTTATATTATTTAATTCCGTATCTAATATCTTTCATTTTTATTTCATATTTTCTACACCATTTTTCATTTCGTGATGAAAAAAACCGTTAAAAATTCAAAATTCAAGTTAAATAAACTCCATTTCATCTTTTTCGTTCTGCGTTTTTGACCGCGAAAATCGACGTTTTGTCAATTTCACCCCAAATGTTCCCTCGTTTGTACGACTAAATACAGGAAATGATTTTTAAAAAAACAACAAAAACAAACATAAACAATGACTAAATCAAGTTCTAAATGAAAACAAGGGTAATTTCTAGTAAATTTTGCCCTAAAATCGGGTGAAATTCAACGGAATTGCACGTTGCAATTTGAAGCAGTTCGTCTTCGGAATGAATTTTACAAGTCGCTCGCCCTTGGACTTACGGAGCCATCGGTCGACACCATTCTATCCAACTTTTTGCCAATTTTTAACACTTCTTCGGCACTCATTATGCATTTGCACTTTGAATTGATAATAGTTCGTAAATGCGGTGCGAACAGAAACACGCAGAAACAGCTACGAAAGATGGCGACCAGCTCGCTGGCACAACGAGAAAGAAAAAAAAAACTTCAAACACAGCGCGAACGGGATTCTGGGATTTTCAAACGGTCGCGATCGGTCGCGCGCGTTACGTCATCGCGGATGAAAAGCGGGAAATTTGAAATTTAGATTATAAAAATAGTTTAAAACTTAAAATAGGAGATGATACGTGTTGATATTTTATCAAAATTGTATCGTGTTTATAATTATTCGATGAGTTGATATAAATAAAGTCGTGTGCGCGAGAATCGAACGAGAATCGACGAGATTAGCCGCCCCACTGGGGCATCTTCCCCAATCGCACATGCCAAGGGCGTCAAGAACTGGAGGAAGTGATGAAGATTGCCAGGCAACGGCAATCTCATCATGAGTCTCAAGGTGAGTCGCTCCAACCGATCCGAGTAATACAAGCTCGAAGAAAGTCACTCAAATTAATTTAATTTAATAACAATTAACAATTTTACGTTATCAATTATCATTTTTACCTGAAATTCATTGTACACGTAACAGATATAAACAGGTTACGTCACTCACGGAAATGCTTTACATTTTATTAGACGAGTTTTGCCCGATAGAAAAGCTGCATTTATGAATATTTCCTGGGTAATTGTGTAAGGTCGAGCCAAGTAGTTAAACATGACGTTGTTCGCGTGTTTTCCGAATCGGAAAAACGCCGTTTGCGTAACTTTTGGAGTTGTTCCATGACTGGAATTAGCATTCGTGTTCCGATGAACTTTGATTGCGTACAGGTGTGCAAAATTGATATGAATTGTGTGAGAGGGCTTTAATGGCGCACGGCGCGAGATGATTCAATTAGCGATAAAAGGGATGAAGGGAGACGATGAAATTTATTTATTAATTTTTTTTTTTTAAAGAATAAATTTTTAAAACTCGATCACGAATCGTGCATCGTAAGTCACAATAAGTAAGCAGCCTTGAATTTTGAACGCATTTCTTCATTTCGCCCACGCGGTTTGCGTTTTAAATGTAATTTATTTTATTTATTATTATTTTTATTTTTATTTTTTTTAAATTTTTTTTAGAAAGAATCGCTTTCCGATTTCCATTTACACGACGCGGCTGTGAATGGAGAAGTGAATCGATTGCGACGAGTTTTGAATAGTGGAAAAGTGCACGTGGACTGTAGAGATCGAGTAATTTTCTTCTTTCTCCTTTTTTCACTTTTTATTTATTTACTTATTTTTATTAAATCAAAAAAATATTACAGGACGGAACGACTCCTCTCATCCTGGCCGCTTCGTGCGGCCAGTACGACTGCGTCCAGGAATTGTTGGATCAAGGAGCAAATCCGAATGCAAGACGAGTGGTAAATATTAAAATTTGAGTTTAAATGTGTTTTTAGTGATGGTGTTTCCGTTTCAGACGGGAACGACCGCGCTGTTTTTTGCGGCTCAAGAAGGATGTTACGGAATTGTCAAACTGCTTCTGGAGAATGGCGCAAATGCAAATATTTGCAGCAAAGTTAGTGTAAACATATAAAATGAGCTTTTAATGCTTTTTCCCAGGGATTTTACCGAGGATTTTACTTTATTTCTGTTGTTGTTGCTGCGCACGCGCCAAGTAGATTTATTTAGTTTGATGTTACGCGCGCGCGCCAAATTATTTTTTTTCCCTTTTGTTTTGGTAATGCGCAAGCGCTAAATTTTTTTTTTCTTCTTCGTTTTTCTTTTTTTCTTTTTGGTATTGCGCACGAGCTAAATCTAAATTTTCTGCTTTTTAATTAATTTTTTTTTCAGGACGGCGCGAGCGCATTCTTCGTGGCCAGTCAATTCGGTCACGTAGAAATAATGAATTTGCTTTATCATCACGGTTGCGACATCAATTGCGCCATCAGAGACCGAGCTACGCCCCTATTCATGGCGTCTCAGAACGGTCACGTGAAGGCCGTTTTATATCTACTTTCGCTCGGCGCCAACGTCGAATCGCGAAGAACGGTAAATATTGGCAAAGTTCCTCTTCTTGCCGTTAGAAGTAAAATAACGAGTAACGCACCGTTGCAGGACGGCGCCACTGCGTTGTGGATGGCCTCGCAAATGGGCCATTGGCTCGTTGTACGACATCTGTTGCTTTACGGCGCATACGTCGACGCAATTCGCAAAGACGGCGCAAGTCCGTTGTTTAAAGCCGCGCAAAAAGGTCACGAGGAAGTAGTGCAGGAGTTACTCAAGTTTTGTCCGCTATTAGGACTTTTACCGGTGAGTTTCAACTAAATTTGTAAAAAAAAAAAAAAAAAACTTTCAGGGTTTTTATTAAATGTATTTACTTTTTTTTTTTAGAATGGCGAAACGCCTTTACATGGCGCTGCAGCTAACGGTCATTTGCGGGTCGTGCATTCGCTTCTGAGGGCTGGCGGCGACCCGAAATTACGAAATCAAGTAGTTTTTGTCAAGTGATTTGATGTTTTAATTGATTAATGCTGTTTTTTTTTGTTTTGTTGTTGTTGTTTAGGCTGGACATATGGTTTCGATGGAAGCGCAACGCAACGGTCACATCGACGTCGTTTCGTATTTAAAACACAAAGAATTGAGATGAGTGACATACATTTTTATTTATGACATTTCATACAAAGAAAAAAGTGTATATTTTTATTAATAAAATTAATTATAAAACTCAATAACAAATGTAATAACTACAAAGGAATGTGTAGTAGGAATGTAAATGACTTTTTTCTTTAGTCTTTAAAGCTTGTTACTTTCGAGGTGGATGAACGTTTTTGGCGAAATCACCCATCATGTTGCCAGCTGGATCGTAATTAGCAACGACTATTATTTTCCCCGATTTTGATTTGGCCCTGCCGACTCCTAACGCGCGGCTTTTTTCCCAAACAACTTGAGTGAAATGACCTGTAAAATTATATTTAACTTTAATTTATCTTTGTTTTTTAAAACGATCAAATTGATCTCATTACCCGATTTTAAACTGGTCGGTTCTCTTCCAAACGCGTGAACTTTGATTTCATTATACCAATCGTCAACCGGGTCCTGTCCGTCGATGTCGTGGTTCGGATCGGACGACCATTTCATGTAAATGTTTTCGCCGTATTTGTTGTTCGATCGGTGCTGAAATTTGTCTTCTCTCGCTAACTTTGACGCCCATTCGCTCGCGTAGTTGCATAACTGTATAAATATTTTTTTAAAAAATAGTTAATTACGTAAATTAATTTTTTAATTTTTACCTCTTTGGACAACGTTAGTGGCGGAACGCCGTGTTTCGCTCGGTACGAATTGTGCACATCTAAACAACGTTTTTCGAAAGTTGGTACCGACGAGTTGGGAGCAGCAGTTGGCGCTTCTTTTGAAGACTTGAAAAATGAAGAGAATAAACCTTTCTTGGGTTTCTCTTCCGGCGCCCGATCGGGGTTGTGTAAATCGACGAATTGTTGCTTGGAATCCTTCTTAGATTCGTTCTTGGTTTTACTTTGGGTGAAAGGGTAGGAGGTATGGGTCGCTTGGAATTGCTTGGTATTGGACGCTTCATTCTGAGTTTTGCTTTGGAAGGAAGGATGAAATGTGTTTTGGAATTGATTGAAGTTTCCATTTTTTGTGCCTTCGCTCGTGTACGATTCCTGAGAACTGACCGCCTGCCAGTTTCCGGCCTAATAAAGAAATTCAAATGTCAATCAAAATAGTTTCGAAAAAAAAAAATTAAATTTTCGTAAATTTGGTTATATAGCTTTTTTCCGTTTATGAATTAGGTATAACTCACCGAGCCTTGTAAAGTGCGGACGGACGTTGTGACTGTGCGCGTTTCTTTCACCACATATTGACCGTTCCCCGACGCGTCGCTCGAGAAAAATCTTCGTTCCGACATTTGGTTTTGTAAAATTCCTGTTCAGAATTAAAAATTATTCCTATATAGTGCTAAACGTTAAAAATAGAACTATTAAACAATAAACGTTAACATACCGTTCATTTTTGTATATACACTTTACTGACGAGTAAATGAATGTATTAATTTACTCGTGATATTTAAACTGTTTATTCTAAATATTTCGTCGGATTTGGTTATCCGGTCATTCGATCATATGGTTTATTTCCTGGAAGTTTGATTCCGTATAATGGTTTCCATTTCATTTTATTATGTCCGCTTAAATTTCACCTTTATACCGTGTTTAAAAACTAAAACTAAAAAGAATTAACTTACGCGGTTCGTTTGGCGACTCGCGACGATGTCTCACTGACAAATTAAAGCAATGGCGCTAAGGGAAGTGCCTGGTTGCGTAAATTGATGAGCGTTATACACGAATGTTTATGGCGTATGAGTCAAATAATAATGACAGATTATCAGGTTTTTTTTTTACAATTCCCAGATTCTTATCAAGAATAAATTTTGTTGTTTTTGCTACATCCTCCGAGCAGCTAATTTCGCAAATGAGATAAATTTTGTGTAAGATAATTTACATGTCACTAGTCAGCAGTCACATGATTCGTCATTGCTGCGATCGAGGAAATTATTTACACTTATATGTTGTCACATTTAAAAATGAGTTATCAAATTGCTTATCATTCGGGTGTAGACATTTTTTTAACGCTTTTTATCAGATATTGCAAAATAAATTTGAATGAACGAATGTTGTTGCGTAAAGGATGGCTCTCACCTCGTTCTATGTCATTTTTCGCATGAAATTTCTATTTTTCCTCGTTTTTTCGCTTCGAGTGGAACGTATTGTCGTGTTGTTGGCAGATAATTCCACTAAATGATTCCAGCAGAAGTAGACAAACAGCAGTTTGCAACGTTACACCAGATGATATCGATTTAGCTTTAATCACGTTAAAAGTTATAATGAATCAGAAGAAGATGCAGCTGTTTTTTATGTGCATATAATAAGCTCGGAAAGGAAAAAAATAAATTTTTTCGATTTAAATGTCAAAGTTTTATGAATAATAATATTTATAGTTTTATACAGAATAAACTATTTATTTATATTCAAAAACTAGAATAATGGTTAATAATGATTAAGTTTCCGTTTATTAAAATCGGCAAAATAATAATGCATGAACGAGTAACGAGTAGGTAGTGAGTCACGTGAGTTGCTGGTGTACGTATGTGCTAAACAAGAAGAAGAAAACAAACGAACGTTATAGTGGTATAGTTGGGTTCACTGTATCAATCCAAGGACATAACCTTAGCCTCGAGTCACGACCGGTGCGATGAAAAACTGGCAGCCCCATTACGAGGCTGGAAACCAGTTTGAGGGCGGGGTGGAAACAAGTGCCATTTCGCCTCCGACTCCGTCTCGTTCCACATTCCTCAACGCGCGCGTCGACATTCAAGCAACGGTGCTGCGAGCCGCACATCCTCGCGCGGTTGTCGCCGACGACGAATGCACGCACGAATGCTCACGGCAGTAACGTGGGACGAATCCACCTACTCGTTAACCGATTTTCCCTCCACGCGCCCCCTGCCACAGTTCGCACGAATCGTTAAAGGTATACCGTACGAAAATTCTTTTGTGTTTGTGCAGCGAATTCATCTTTATTAAATGTCTTTAGGTCATCATTCGCCGGTCGGAGCGCCCTGTCCGTCGTCTCCGCATTTGATTCCGACCGTTTTTCTCTTACCCGGGACGCGTACGACCAAAGTTGCAGGACAGTGCGTTAAATTCAAAGATGGAAAGGCGAAGCCGTTCGGTACGAAACTGACCATTCCCGATACTTACCGCGGATTATTCGAGATTTTGTCGGAAGACGGTCGTTCGGCAAAAGTAATCGAAAGTGTCGGAGAACTCGTTCGGAAGTTTCCGGACTCGTGCATCGTGCGGGAAAGCAGTAAAGTGTGGATCGGGAAAGGAGACGGCGCCGAACTGGTCACGGCACGATGGAAAGTCGTGCCGAGAGGATGTCGTTTGGTTCTCGTCGGACAAGTGTCGGTCAACGGCTCGCACGTGACCGCGAAAAACGCAGAGGCGACGTCGACCAAAGATCGATTCTTACGTTGTTTCGAGAACAGCGGGGATAGCGTCTATTTCCGGTTGGATCAGAAGGGGAAATTTAGTCCCGTCGCGCGCGACGACGGATTAGCCGGACTGCACACGACCGGACAACTCGTGAAAAAAAGGTTTCCACTCATGGTTCGATTGGTGGAAGGTGCTAAACCGGCCTATAAGAATTTCGTACCGGAAATGCGACTGTACGCGACATTCGAAGAGGACTGCGTATTGGCTTTGCCGCTGAACGCGAACGACGGCAAAGAGGCGGCGAAATCGCTCGTAACGATTCCCCTCTCGGCCGAAATCGAGTTGCAGGCGGTCACGAATCCCGAGCATTTAGCACGAATGCCGGAATACGGACGAATGTTGCAGAAATGTCAGAAGTTGATTCAGCACGCGAGCGAAAATATTCACGTGTTCGACGTCACGACGACGACGAGCAGCAAAAATTTTCGAAAGGAAAAAACGTGGGCCAAACGATTGATGATGCCGATTCGTCGAACTGTATCAGATCCGTCCGAAAACGATAATAAACCTCCTCCGGTGGTTCCACCGCCGAGCAAGGAAAAACCGACGAGCGATGATAAATCGTATGACGAAATAGACCAGTTGTACGATTACGTGCGAGGTTTCGTACCGTTGCCTCCAATTCCGCCTCCGATCGAATCGATTCCCGCGAGACGACATTCCGTGCCAGCGGTTCCGACGGCGGCTAAACTGGCGGCGGACGTCGGACGACGGTACGTGCCGAGTCCGGCGCAGATGCGACAGAGGCAGCGATTCGTGCGGCAACAGTCGAACGAAAACGCGAAAAAGAAAAAGAACGCGACGTCGCCGTGCCGTTCGCCGCTGTTCCGTATGCGGTACAAATCGTTGACGGATTTGACGGCGGCGGCGGATGCGGATTCGAGTAATTCGGCCGGTTCGGGAACAAACTCCCAACCGCCCACGCAAATGACCGCCACGAACTCGAATTCCAACACAAATTCGTGTCTGTTTCGGCCACGTTCGCTCACGAGTCTGTTTTTCAGTGCCAAATCGGAAAAACCGAAAAAAGAAAAACCGAGCAAATGTTTGGGTACTTTATACTTGTGATTTTCGTATAAAAATGTTATAAGAATGAAGTTAATAAAAATGTTTTCTAAATAGAGGCGAGGAATAATTCATGACAAACCAAATTTCATTTTCATTGTGTAGAGTCGAGACCGGTTTCTCCGCGACCAGGTTAATGCCATCTAAACACATTCATCAACTGTTTTTATTTAGTCATCCTATAAACATTTTTCTTTCTTTTTAAACCTTTAAAACTGAAAAAAAAAAAAAAAAAAATGTTGAAAGCAAATACTTAAATTTATTTCCGATAATGTTACATTTATCTATTATTTAGGAAAAGTCGGTTATTCAACCTGCAACCTCCGAGGTACTTCGAGGAATTAGACCTTGAAAACCCCCCTCTAATTTCCCTTTCCTCGCTCGAGGCTCGAATATTAAATTTATATCCATAAATCTCCCCGTCATCTAAGCCGCGCAAGGTCAACACACGTAAAACATCCGCCATCTTAAGACAAGTTTACAAAATCAGATTAAATTCTTTTTTCTTTCTTTACGACTTTCTTCAAAATACTGATTTGGATGTGAAATGCTTTGTTCGGGTGCAAATCCATGCACCGATTCGAAGAAACAAGTGCAGGCGATGTTGTAGTGCTGCGCATCGACCAAACTGCGAATCTAATTTTAGAAGAAAAATAATTTAATTTAAATTTTAAAAAGAAATTAAATTAATTTAATTTTTATCAATTTACTTTGCTAGTTTCCATCACGTTTACGTTATTTTGCTTCAAAAACTTCGATAAAGAAGTCTTATCCCAATGTTTAAATGGACAACCTTGATAAATTTTTTTGTTGTTGTTGTAAATTTAGTTAATAATTTTGTTTTCGTTTTTCTCACCGTGAGAATCTCCAGGGCCAGGTACGTTACCAGTAACAATTTTCACGCAGGAATACGGCGTGTAATTTGTTCTTTTACCTTCTTGGCCGTAATTATGTCGAATGTTATATAAATATTTCTTTTGAAACTAAAAAAAAAAATGGAAATAACTCAAAATTTTTTTAAAACATTTTTGAATTTTTAAAATTTTACCTCTTCTTCCGTTATTTTTTTACAAAATTCTTTTCTCCAAAACAAAATTGATTCCTCTAATTTCATGCCAATTCCCTTTAAAAACAATCCAAATTGCATCCGACCGCCGTGACGGAGATGATGAGTGCCGTGAAACGTGTCGTAAAGCGACTTCATACATGGCGGGAAACTCTTGTTCGAAATCTATTTTCATTTACAATTAAAAATCGATCTTTAAGTTAAGAGTAAAAAAAAAAAATCCACCCGTTTCATTACCGAATCGATCATATCGGCTGTGATGTCGTTTGGATTTAGGTTATCGAATGTTGTGTTGTAATTTTTACCGGTGTAGCAAAGAGGTAGACCGTTTAATATCTTCAAACACCGATCGTCCTCGTCTAATTTTGCGAGATTTCTTCTTGTTTTCTGAAAATTATTATATTAAATTACCGTTAATTTTATTTTGTATATTTAAAATTTAATTTAAATTACTGCTAAAGATTTGCTTAATTCGGTTCGAAAATGATTTGTGACTAGCGTTTCCATCTCCGGCAGCGGAAGATAAACAAAACCCTTTTTCAAAACGACTTTTCGTCTTCGTAGTAAATTGTCCACTTGAACGAACGAGATCTGAAATAAATAAAAAAATTTAATTCAGGATTTTATAAAATTTAATTTAATTTACCTTAAATATGCTGACGACTTTATAATAATGGCTTGAAATCTGATATTGCTCCATTAATTCATCTTCGTATAATTCTTTATCTTTATCGCTTATCTGTTGTAAGTAAAAATTAATGAAATACAATAAAATTGACACAAACTGCAATTTTACCATTTCGAACGGCAATTTGTTTTCGCGAATAAATTCCAGTTTTTCCAGTGAATTTTGGCATACAAATCGAAAACGAAATAAATCCGTTTCTTGATCGATGAACCAATTTTTCAGCGCCTCTGTTTTACAGTACGCGAGTCGAAGGATGAAATGCGAAATATAATCACGACGACGGCTTTCTCCATCCTCTAGAAGCTATGACAAATTAAAAAAAAATAAAAATCACGCTTAAAAATTACTGAAAAAAATTACTGAAAAATCGAATCAGTTCACCTTAAAGTAACTCAATAAATTGTCGGTTCTCATTCGATTGAACAAGTCGATTTTACAGTCCTCTTTATAAATCATGTTTTTGTATTTCAGCCGGACGGCTTCGATTATCCTTAATACTGCAAAATAAAAGAATGACATAAATTATAAATTGTTGTCTCGTTCACACCTACCTTTAAGCCTTTCGAGCGCAACTTCCTCGAAGTTTTGGAGTGTTACGGTTTCCCGTGGCGATTCCGAGTACATTTGAAGACATTGTTTTTGATTGATTTCTGCCATAAGGCTACCTCGTTTTGGCGTGTCGATTTCCATGGTGAGTTTCCGAGTTATAAAACAACGAGTGACGAGACAAGGATTGCGATAAACAAGTGAGGAACAGATTCCCGCCAAAACTGCGTGACTCAAAAATCCCGCGCTTCTCGCGGTTTCTCGTTCGTCTCGGACACTGCGGTGTCTTTTTGACTCCTAGATGAGAAGAAATAACTGTACCATTAAAACAAAGATTAATGTTCAACTTAATCAAAATAATTAGACTAAGGAAAAAGTTTAAAGTGATTTCCTGTACTTATTTCTTGAGTGTCAATTTTTTCATCTTTTATAGTATGCAATCAAAAATATGAAAATCATTTATTATGAAATAAAATGTAAATTTCAAAGTCAATAATCTCGTTTTTTGTTAATTTCATCAACTCG
The DNA here is from genome assembly GCA_034700445.1 of Stenotaenia linearis. NCBI lineage: Eukaryota > Metazoa > Arthropoda > Chilopoda > Geophilomorpha > Geophilidae > Stenotaenia > Stenotaenia linearis. Next base: position 19,725 of record JAQIXT010000388.1, read on the forward strand.
CTTGGCGCCATCTTTTTACTTTCCCTCACCCTCAAGGTCACCCTGTTCGGACATTCCAGGTGAAATCATACCATCAACTCATCATCAAACACAAATCCAGCAGCGAAAACAGGTAGCGAAAGCCTTTCACTGTATTTGTTGCTTAGGTAATGCATTTTTTTCTCATTTCCTGTTTATTTATATTGTGATTACAAATTGAAAAGCGAAATATGTGCAAATTTGCTCGAACTTATCGCCGAGTATTTGTTGCCCCTCGCAGGCTTGCAGTGAAGCGAAACATCAATCCTGTTTTTATTTACAAATAAGCATTTCAAATCGAGTTAACTTGTAATCCCAACATTAAATTCCTTCCTCCTTATTTACTGAGGCAACAAAGTTTCGAGCGAGTGAACATTTGTGATTCCAGGAAAAACGTAGTGACTCATTCGTCGATTTGCTTGTGACAAACACCACGGTAAGAAATTTAATTTTATTGCCACGTTAATAGCACGAGTTTTACCAGGAATTTCAAGATTTCTCTCTCCACTTTTTTGCTCACTCAGATCTGGTGTCATTGATAAAACGTGTGATTATCACTAACTTTTGCAGTTTCGACTCATGACCCTCAGCACCAGCACCAGTAGATGACAAATAAGAATGGCCGTGAGCGCCAACTGTTTTTTCTTTCTCTTTTCTGCGTCGTTGTTGATTCATTTGGCTTTGGCGCAAACCTTGTTCGGTAAGTATTACCTAAAGTAGGTTAATTCTAATAAGCACTTGGATTTCGTAAAAACCGTTTGCTGCATTAGGGTTAATAACAAAGTGGTTGTTGAAAAACTCGATGTTTAATTGATTAATTATTGTTTCGATAGATCTACTTAATGGTAGCATACGTATTCGGATTAAACGCGAGGACGCGGAGCCTGGAAATGCCAATCAATACTTCGACGAACTACTTAATAACACGAAACAATTGATCATCGACAGGTGATGATCGTAGTGAGAAAAATTAGTAAATGTCGAATTTTGAATTGAAAAATCGCGATTTTCAGAGGGTACGATCCACTCGACATCGGCGATGTCGATATATGTTCCTACTGCAAACTCGCGGGTTTGACGAGCATACGTCGAACCGGCGATTCGACCATCCGTCAGGACGGCGACGACGTGGTTTTGCAAACGAACGTCGGATTCGAAGAACTGCGAGGCGATTGTCATTGTGCCAAGAAGTTGGTAATAAAATTGAAAAAATAAAAATAAAAAATAATTATTTTGCCTTTCAGGGTCTTGTTCATTACGTTTCGTGGTCATTTGACGGCGGTTTTACGTGACTTGGCAATGCGCGGTACGATTCGCACGAGCACTGCCGTCAGACTGCACCCGGTCCTCGAAGACTTCGTCGTGACCGACAACGGCGATCTCGACATGCGTTGGGAAGGCAAAGGGTTCTTGTCCTTCATTTCCGAGGGGATCTTCGGTCTGTTTAAGAGCAAATTTCGCAAACACGCACAAAACGCACTGCCTGGATTACTGCGCAAAACCATCGAAAATAACCTTCATCGAGTAGCGTCGTTAGGATCGTAATTGCTCGTTGTATTTTATCCCCAATTTATTGTAAACGCGTATTAAATTTACAAAAAATCTACGTTACATTTCATTATTTTCATTTACGGAATCTGGAAATTGTTGAAAAAATAAATCAATCAATAAAAGCAATTTGTAGTAGACGAGTTTCATTCGGTACTTACTTCCGTCACTAAACCGGCTGCGATGGTGGAACCCTTCGAGCGAAGCATGAATCGACCCAGTTCCTTAAAATCTTTGTACAATTCGACGCAAACTGGGCGTCCGATTTCGAGTTCTACGATGGCGCTGCTGTTTTTCACGAGACATCTCGGTTTCATCTTGATCACTTCTCCCGTGTTTTTGTGCAGCTGACTGATAAGTTTCTTCACAACCGCCGGTTCGCTCAGTGTTTGGTAATGAAAAACGACCTGCAAAGTAAGTCAATATTTATCGAAAAACGCTCATTATTATTAAAAGTCTAAAGCTAATTATTATTACAGGAAATCCTTTGGTTATGGGCACGTCTATGTTGAAAATGACAATTCTCGCTCTGATAATCGAAGACGCGCGAACGGGCTGGCTGATGCTGCACATCAGACTTCCGGTGGTCACGTTCGCCATGTCCATGTTGGCGATGGAGAGCGTCACTTGATCGCCGGCGAACGCCGAAGTGACGGACGAGTCGTCGATGGCGATGCCTTTGACTTGAGCAGTCTCTCCTTGCGGCATGACGAGAACGCGGTCTCCGCACCGCACGTGACCGGTCTCTATGCGTCCCGATACGCAAAATCCACTCAGCTGACCCTTGAAAATGTCGCCGACCGACATTCGGAATGGTTTGTTCATCGGACGCTCGGGAGATTTGAAATTATCTGTTTTAAACGAAGAAAATTAACGACGAATTTCAGATAATCTGCATAAATTATTAACCGATTTGCTGCAGCAAAGTGCGTCCTCGGTACCAGCGAGCTGCCGGCTCGGTCGGAGGATCCTTTAAATTGCCGCCGGTGAGTCCGCTGCACGGGATATATTCCAAATCGGTTTCCTTGAAGCCAACTTGTTTCAAAAAATGTCCGATTTTCTTGACGATCTCGTCGAATCGTTCCTTCGACCAGTCGACCGTGTCCAGCTTATTCACAACCACCACCAACTGAGCCACTCCCAACGACCGCACCAACAGAGCGTGCTCTCGCGTCTGACCGCCCGACTCGAAACCCGTTTCGAACTCCCCTTTGGTCGCGTCCACCACCAAAAGAGCGGCGTCCGCTTGAGCTGCGCCCGTGATCATGTTGGGAATAAAGTCTTTGTGTCCAGGAGCGTCGAGCAACGTTATTATTTTCGTTTCCGTTTCGAATTTGAACTGTCCGACGTCCATCGTGATGCCGCGGTTCCTCCGGACGACGCAAGAAATAAACGATTAGAATGTTGCGAAACGGGTTAAATTCGAAATAATATACTACCTCTCCTCGCCGGTTTCGTCGAGAACCCAAGCGTAAACGAACGAAGTCTTTCCGATTTTTTTCGATTCTTGTCGATATTTGTGCATCAATTTCTGGCTGACGGCACCGACCAGGAACAGCAAATGTCCCATCAACGTACTTTTGCCCGCATCCACGTGACCGATCACCACCATGTTGATGAGATCCTTCGACGAGGCTCTCTCCGTAGCGTATACGGCTTCAACGTCAATTTTCGTATTTTCTTTATTGCTAAAAAAAAAAAATGACAAAAAAAATGACAAAACAATTATTTTTGAAGGAATTATTACCTATTTGTCTGTTTTACGGGTTCCCCGGATTGAGGTATCGGTTTTTCCGGTTGAGTTTCGAGTGTCCTCGCGTCGACCTTGATACCACCCACATTTTATTATTAGTTCAAATTTACAAATTATCAGAATTTACTCACGTCTGGCTGCGGCGTTACGACTTCTTTCAAAACGGTCGCGACCACTTCGTTTGGTTTCTGAGATTCGACTGTCGATGAAATCAACGAAATAAAACGACCAATTAAAACATCCGTGTTTGTTTATTAACATAAATTAAAAAAATTAAGGAAATAAATGCTGTACAATTTGTGATTTGTGGGAAAATAGATTTTTTCCTGAATGTAAATAAAAATAAATTTAAGATTTGCGGGCCTTTTCGACTAAATCGTCCGGTGAAGGTGAGGAAAAATCAAAAGGTAAAATCGATTGAGGCGTTGATGGGATGGAAGATGGCGGCCGCCTCGGAACCGAACACGGCCGAAGCCTCAGACAAACGATTTTGGCGAACAAAGATGGCTGGGCGAGCGCGACTGGATTCGATGGAGGGAAAAAATGTTTCGGATACGATTCCTCGCTGGAATAACAAGGACTCGAATCCACGGAGAGACTCGTTTCCTTCGTACCGATTCCCGAATCATCGCCCTCCGATAATCGATTGACTTTTAACGCGTGACTCAAGTCGAGAATCGTTTGATCGGCTCCGTCGTCCGATTTTTCTACTCTTTGTTCGGCTGATAATGATAATGCAATTAATGGAGGTTTGTTCGCGTCCGATTCTTTGCGATTGAGTAAAATAGAGGTCAACGAGTGAGCAGAGGTGCGATTTTGTTTGGCCAACGCCAGCAAACTGTTATCGCTGGTGGGCGCCTGGGCGAGCGAAAGTTCGGATAACTGACGCGGAATTTCGCTCGTGCTCGTGGCCGGTTTTGAGTTTGCGATCAAACTGTTCAAGGAAAACGTGGGACGGGCGAGATTTTGTCGGGCCAAGTCGGAGAGCGAGGGACCGCCTCCGCTATTATTCGAGGCTTCGGTCGTTCGTTTCGGAAAATTGTCGGCGAGCAAGTTGGCGGACGGACGTTTGATCAGACTCGACAAATTTAAGTTCAAATTGCTCGAAAACTTATTGTGAAACACATCATCTTACCTTCCAGTTGCCGAAACGTATAAAAAAAAATGGAAAAAGAGAAAAATGGCGACAAGTTAGACGAATATGTTTTTGTAAATTTAATGTTTATTATTAATATACCTTTTCTGATCCGTTCCCGGCGAATTCTTTGCGGTTTTGGAGCTTCGGTGTTGCTTGACAGAATTTTATCCAACGATTTTTCGACGTCGAAATCGTTGGCTATGACTGTTTCTCGGACGATGCTGATCGGAATGGAATCGCCGACTATATTGCAAATCTCGTCCAAACACGACTGTAATCGTGCTGGAAATTTAAAATGATAAAATTATAAAACACATCTTAATTTTTTACAACTATTTTATACCCTGGTCAATATCGTTTAACTGTGTGTGTGGTGAATTTTCAGTCGCCTCGTTCGGTTCTTGCGTCTCTTCTTCGGGTATGTCGTCATTTTCGCCCGTTAAGTAATGCGAAAAAGAATAGTTTTGAGCCGTACGATCGTACATAAATTCCGCCGCTATAAAATATATACCAAAATCATTTTGCAGTTACTCGTTCGAAATAAACTAACCAGTATTCGGCGATATGCAGTAATCGTCCTCGACAGATCGACCGTAAACTTCGTCGATGTCGCATTCTGAAAGTTGAAACATTGCTTTACTCTCTACCGTATTCGACTGACGAGTGATCGATCGTTACCGTCGTCGTAGTTCATTTTCCGTATGTTCCGATGCCGCGACATGATGAAACTTGTGCAATATTTCGCCTTCTTGCTATCACCGTCGCCGTATCGTGGCCACCATTTTCTTCTGCACGCGCGCTGCACTCTCGCGAGAGATTTTCAAAGCACAAAGTAAAGTAAAAGTAAACAAAAAGTGAGGTTGTAATAACTTTAATTAATGCGGATATCGCAGTCTGTGAGGCATAAAACTGCACTTTGTTTTTTTTTTATACAGTAAATTACAAAAATATAAAGAGAAAATTAAGCTAACACATAACATCTTTGGATGGGAAAAAGAATATTTTTAAATAAAAAGCACGTGAAACGACACAGTCTACAGTAATCTCGGTAAGATGTTTACTCCATAAATAAAATGAAAAAAAGAAAGAAAAAAAAAAAAGAAATGAACATGAGACGTGTTGTTGTTGTTGTAGCAATTATTTCTATTTTTTCTAATCCCAACTGCAATCACTGTCGAATAAATTGTCGTCTTCCGAACTCATTTCAATGTCATTATCCTTTTCCTTTTCCTTTTCCTTGCTAGGTATATGTCTTTGCACAGTGTTTTCTCTACGTCGTTTCGTCTTTGCTGCCGATTTATCGCCGTCGTCCTTTGAATTACGCCGATACTCGAACACGATCGGAAATATGTGTTCGATGGCAGCTTGTACGTTGAGAACACTCGGTGCTGCGCGAAACAACGTATAAATCATACAACATTTTTGCAAATTCATTTTTTTTCTCTTACCCGTCACGGTTATGCTTCCAGTCGAGAAGATTTTTAACGTTGCTTTTGGATCTTTTAATTTGTACGTTACTCCAGGATGAAGCTCGGGTTCGTAACTGAAATTTTTCAATTTTTTTCAAATTTATTAAAGATCAATTTGCATAATTTGCATAAATTACCTGGCGTTTGCGCGATGATCGTTTGAAAACTGGATAATTCTAATTGCGAACGGCATCGAGCACGTGCCCAAAACATTGACAACTCTGTAGTTACTAAATCGAACTTTGAATCCCAAATTTTGTAACATTCGAGCGAATCGTCGTGCAGCTACTTTTGCCAAATCCTCGCTGAAATTTCAAAATTAGTAGTAATTTATTCGTACAAATCGAATAAAGGAATACCTGGTAGCACCGGTACACGTAATTTTTCCGGAAGACCACATACTGGCCGTGGTGTAAGGTTTACGCATCTTCATCGTAACCATCTACAAATTAATTGTTATAGCGGTTTTACTGCTTCATCACTTTTCGTATAATTTTACCCCGTTTTCCCTTCTGTATTCCACGTTCGACGCTTGTAATGCAATTTCTCTTAAATTTAAATGGCAACGAACGCTAAAACTACACACGACGTTATTGATCACAATGTCCAGTTGCGTCGGCTCCTCGTCCGGCTCTGGATTTTCATTTTCATTTGGATTTTGATTCGTGTTGTTGCCCCTCACGTTATTCGTCGCCAAATAATCACAAAAACCGTTCTCTTCGTGTACCATAGCCATTCTAGTATTCTGTAAACAAAAACAAAGGAATTGTAAATTAAATGCAATCGTCCCAAATCATATTCGTAACAATAAAATTCTAATTAAATATTAAAATATCATAATTTCTTTTTTATTTGATTCGGTGAAAGTAAACAGTGTTCGTCTCTGCTGCTTTGGAACGCTTTCACTCGTAATCGTCGTAATGTTCGCCCAGTTATGTTTGTATCGCTTTAAACGACTGATTAAAAAACCTTTCACCCCACCTTTCACACCTTTCACACCTTTCATCCGAGCACAAAGAAAAATACGACTTCCTTCCTTCGTTTTCTTCCGATAGAAGCTAGCTGGACAGATCTGACCTGTCCGTTCTCACTGAACTAGTTGTTTATCCCGTTTGGTATGCAACGCTAGCTGTGATTGGTCACTCGTCGACTGTTCAGCCAATCGTTGCTGGCGTAGCATTGCGTCATTAAAAAAAAAGTAACGACGCTATACCACCATAATATTATGGCTACACCTAGCGAATATTTCTTTAAGTTTGAAGATCTGGGTCGTTAGGAGTATTACGTACTTTCACTTTCGAGCGTTTTTGCAATGCACGATCGACAAGGTATTACGTCACTCGTCGCGACCTTCAGTTAAATAGCAACACATTTATAGATTGACGTCAGAGCAATCTCATCGAGAATTTGTGTTTACCTCGACGGCTGTTTGGATTCTCGAGAATTTTGATTCCCAAGGTAAAATAAGAAATTTAGCGAAGGCATCTGATATAATTTAACGAAATGCATCGCATTTTAAAGACGATAAACTCTTTTAGAGAAGAATGGTGCACATTCTAAAAATGGCAATTTGCAGCTGATTGCTTTGTATCGTCAGAAATGTTGAGTGTCAACAGTTTCGTTAATGGAAATGTGTTCATTTCTCGTCTCTGCATCAATGACGCATTTGCACAGAATCCAAAGTGCAAGCATTAATTAATGTGCGATAAGCAAGTTGTAAACACGATAAATAATCGAATTGTTTATTTCTGTAAAAATAGATTTGTGACAATGGGAGGTGCAGTGAGTACGGGCGAAGATAACGACGATTTGATAGACAACTTACTCATCGCCGACTACATTAAAACACCTTTAGTCGAAAGAGTATTTCGAGCTGTCGATCGCGCCTTTTATTACACGGAAGATCAAAAAGATACGGCCTACAAAGACGTAGCGTGGAAACATGGAAATTTGCATTTATCCGCACCGTGCATTTATTCCGAGGTCATGGAGTCGTTGAAACTCGAGCCGAATTTGTCTTTTCTCAATCTGGGATGTGGAACTGGTTATTTGTCAACGATGGTCGGGTTAATTTTAGGTAACGATTGTTTTTTTTGGTTTTAAGTTTTGCAACTTGGATTTTGATACAGTTTGTTTTGTTATAGGTCCTTACGGCGTAAATCACGGGATCGAAATTCACGCGGACGTGGTGGATTACGCGAATAAAAAACTCGAGGAATTTAAGTGCCATTCAGCGGCGATGGACGAGTACGAGTTTTGCGAACCGAAATTCATCGTCGGTGAATAGTTGGCCGTCGTCAGTTTAGTCGCGTTGGTTTTTGTTAGTAGCTGTTACATTTGCAGGTAACTGCTTACAACTCGGTTCCGAATGCCGCATGTACGATCGCGTTTACTGCGGCGCTGCATGTCCACCGGAACACCAAAATTACATGAAAAATTTGATCAAAGTCGGTGGAATCCTCGTCATGCCGTTCAGCGATGAGGTAAGTAGTCATCGCTGATTTTCAACAAAAAAAAATTAAAAGTTTTAAAAATTCTTTGGCCATTTTTCAGTTGCTGCAAATCACTCGCGTCAGCCAGACTACGTGGGACACGCGATCCGTGATGCCCGTGTCGTTCGCTTCTTTGATTTTGCCTAAAAAAGAAGATTGTTTACAAACGTTAACGTTACGTGAGCAGACACTTGAGAATTGATTTTACCGTCGTTAATTTTATTTTAAAAATTTAGCCGATAACAAACCACTGACGTTGCAAGAGGTGTGCCGATCGGTGATCCGCACGATTCTACGAAAAAACATCGACCAGCAACAACCGCGTTTGGCCAATCGTAATTTCCGCTCGCCCAAACGGCACGCGAAGAAACGATGCGTGCGTCGTCTCGTCATTCCCATTTTTGAGGAGAGCGACAACGAGACGACCGCCAACGAGGCGAGCGGCAGCGAGAGCGGCGACGAGAACAGCCAGAATGCCCGACGGCACATTTCGGCCGTAATCGAACACGTTTTCGGCCAACGAAACGAGTTCGTTCGTGATTTAATGGATTCCCCCGCGCGATTCGCGAAAGAGACGGGCACCATCACCGACGACGACGACGAGTCCGTCGAAGGAGCGTCGAACGACGAGACCAAGATGGACGTCGAGGAGAGCAACGGCAAACAGTCGACGAGTAACGGCGGCGGCCAAACCAACGGCGAAGGGGCCAAATCGCGTCGCACCAAAGCGCTTTTCGTTTCGAAACGATTGACTTTTGTAGACCACGACAGCGACAGCAGCGATAAAGAGGAATTTGTTAAAGAAACCACGACGGCCGACAACAATAGCGAATATCGTTTTCACGCCAGTCTCGCGTATAAACCATATCTGCAAGAAAAGATCTTGGCTCTTCCATTACCTTTAGCATTGAAACACTTTCTTAACAATTATCGCCAATTTAAATGAACTTTAATAACGCACGAATTCAGTTTAGTAGATTTGTTCTTGTCAGAAATAAACTTTTTTTGAAGAAATTAAAATTTTTCGTTTCTTCTTTTATTAAGCGGTGCCCGCAATCTGATCGTATTGCATGTTCAATACGGTTTGCATGCTCGTCTCCACGTGCTCTAAATTAGTGGACCAGGTTTTCAGGATCTCGTCCAGTTGTTGCCATTGGTTTTTAGAAAAAGTTCGGTGAACCGTCGACGAAACTATGACTTTGTTGTTCAATTGATCGATTTTGGCTCGCACCATTTTGGTTCGAACGACTTTGAAATCAAGCAAAATAACAAAATCAACATTTTGTGGAATCGAAAATTTTGAGTTTTTTTTACCTTCGATGACGAAACTCTCGACCGCTTCCAGATCCAGTTTAAGTTCTAGTTGCACTTGGTCGAATGGAATTTCCTTTTTGTTTTCAGCCATTTGCATGAAGGTGAGAATTCGCATTTTCTGCACGTTGCCTTCGTGACGAAGCCCTAGGCGTGAAATTCCGAAACCGAAATGAAAAAACTGAATTGAAATTTTGTTCGAAAATCGAATTTACCTAACGAATGTACGAAATCTTTGTTCGCTTCGTAGAATTGCAAATATGCTAATAGCCTGTCCGACACGAAAATCGTCAACAGATCGTGGATCAACTCCCCCTCCAAAAACTTTACCGGCTTCAAAGTGAGGAGGTGATCCAACAAGAAAGTGGTCGGATCGCCCAACGACGTCACGATGCATCGATGCGCATCATCTCTCGCTTGACAAGCGTTATCTTCGGTGTAGGTGCTCAGTAATTCGATCATAACTTTCGACGCTAAGTCACTAATAAATCAATCGATTAAATTTAATTCGCTTATTGATTGTGTTTTTTTTTTAATACGAACCTTAAACGACATTCAACAAGAACTTCGTGAAGAGATCGCAGTAAAGTTTGAAATTTATCAGTTCCGATTCCACACATGTTCACCCAGGATTTCAGCTTGAGAAGAAAAATTCAGTTTTAAATATGGTATAAATAAATAAATGAAATAATTTGTGCTTTTTTTACTCTGTCGAGATCGGAAAAAATCGATTTAATGTTTTCCGTTTGTCCCGCAACTTTAATCATGTGGAAGTAGATGTGGTAACGCAATGGCGACCGTTCGTTTAATCCGTAAAACAAATTATTTAAGCTAAAAATTAAACGATAAAAAAAGTAAAATAGCGGTAAATGGATCTAAATTTACAATACCATCGTAGTGATGTTTGAGCGATGCTTTTGGTCGGCGCTTTAGTCATTTTCTCGCAAAATGATAAAACCAAATTTTCACTGCAACTGTCAGACGGCATCATGATGAGGAGCGAAACAATACTGTTCAATACACCCTCGATTTCTAATATAAATGAAATTTTTTTTAAAAATTAATAAATAATAATAACGTTTATGACATCAACAACGATTGTTTTATGTTACCCGATTCGATCTCTTTAAACGTTAAGTCGCAAATGTCTATTATTTGTCTTAAATCCTTTTCCAACCCTTCATTGCTCGCTTCTTCACTGATTTCGGCACCGATGCCCTTGTAATAGGATCGTATTTCGGCGACCTGATAAAATTATTTCATTATTCAGTTACCAATTTATTCATCGAAGCTCAATAACTTACGAATTCTTCGAAACTAATGTCGATAAATGCTGGAACACTCATGTTTGCAGCATATGTCTATCAGTTCACGACAACGTGTTATCAAAGATGGTGGCGGCAAACCCAATGTCCCAATTTCGTTCGTTTTGTTGCCGTAGTTCCGGTTTGCGCGTCACTTGTCGTTTGCTGGCTCGGGATCGTGCATTCTTCTTCGGAAATCGACGTAATTTTAATAAGAATTAAGATACAATGGCGGCGTTAGTAGGAAGAAGCTATTCGGGGTTCAATGCCTTTCGTCGTTCGATTTCGATTTATTCTGCCCGTTGTGCAGATAAAAGTAAGTTAATTATCGCTTCTTGTTTCCTGTTTTGAAATCGTACGCGTTTCCAGTGATGCCGGATCCTTTGGAACATGCAACTGGCCTCGAGAAGAAGGAATTGCTGGCCAGATTGGCTGGAAACGATGTAAGGACGCGAGGGTTATTAGGATTAACTTAATGACTTTTCTCTTTTTTTTGCATTTCAGAATCCTTTCGACATGAAGGTATACAAACGTGGACCGGGCACAAAAAGCAATCCGAATCTTGTTCCGTCTGTTAGTAGTAAACGAATAATAGGATGCATTTGTAAGTGCATTTGTCGTGCATTGTAAATATTAATTAATAACTCGTTGTTGTTGTTGTTTAAGGTGAGGAAGACGCAACTTGCATCAATTGGATGTGGCTTGAAATGGGCGAACCGAAGAGATGCGAATGTGGTTATTGGTTCAAAATGGTTGAAACGAAACCGTTGTAAATCTTTCGATAGTCATATAGTTATGCGACTTAGTTTGTAAAAATCTAAAATTCAGTAGTGGAAATAAAATGTTATTAGATACGTTTCAAAGTTGAAAAATATATTTTCTTTATTGAGGATAAAATAGAAAATGAAACTTCATTTTTTTTTTTGTTTCGGGCGGAAGACTACCAAGATCACTGGTAGGTCCAAAATTGTTTCAAAAATAAACCCTTCCCAAATTACAGAAAAACTACGACATAATCTTAAACAGAACCAGCCACATTTCTAAATTAAAATCAAAAAATCGAATCAAAAAAATTCTTCTAATAATTAAACATCATAAATCGAACTTAGAAAAATGAGAAATGATATAAACAGCCACCACGAATAATATATAAAAGTGAAATGACGTTGACCGTCCCGTTCGACACTTGAATTTGAATGTCCGCGAAACCTGTCAGAAAAATATGTTTCGATTTGTAACGCCCCCGCAACACCAATCATCCATTTTGCTTTTTTTGTTTTGTCGGAAGTTGGTGGCTTGTTTTTCCCCCGTCCACGTTTGCCGATTGATGACTTGGCGTTTGCCGATTTACTGCTCATTGCTCGTGGCGAGTTCGTTTCTTCTTTTTCTGCAACTTCGTTTCCTGCCAGGCCAATTGTGCTGCAAAATAAATGGGATTTAGAACCGGTGTTCGGTTTCTTTTTTTGCCGCGTCATTACTTTTACCCAGATTTTCGGTTTCGTCAAACGTTGGTTTAGTCGCAGGTTGTTTGTCATTTTTAGGCGCGGCCGGCTTCTTTTCCGCCGGTTTGGCCCTCTCCTCGCCGCTTCTCTTCACGTTTTCCTCGTTTTTAGCTTTGATTTTGTTGCTTTTTGCAGCATCGTCCACCGATTTCTTGTCGTTCGGTTTCACGGACGCTTTCATTTCCTTCAATTTCTGATTGTCTGTCTTGGGTTTTTCCTGCTTCTTCGCGTTCTCTCCCCCTTTAGGTTTCTGTTTTTCATTCTCTCCTTTAGGCTTCTGTTTTTCATTCTCTCCTTTTGGCTTCTGTTTCTGGTTTTCTCCCTTAGGTTTCTGTTTCTCATTTTCTCCCTTAGGTTTTTGCTTATCGTTTTCGGCTTTAGATTTCTGTTTCTGATTCTCGCCTTTAGGCTTCTGTTTCTCGTTCTCGCCTTTAGGTTTCGGCTTCACAATTTCGCCTTCTTTTTTAGGTTTAGGTTTCTCATTCTCGCCTTTAGGTTTCGGCTTCACAATTTCGCCTTCTTTTTTAGGTTTAGGTTTCTCATTTTCCACTTTCTTCGGCTTCTCTCCTTCCTTTTTTGCTTTTGGTTTCTCATTTTCTCCTTTTTTCGGCTTCTCTCCTTCCTTTTTTGTTTTTTGTTTCTCATTTTCTCCTTTTTTCGGCTTCTCTCCTTCCTTTTTTGCTTTTGGTTTCTCGTTTTCTACTTTTTTCGGCTTCTCGCCTTCCTTTTTTGCTTTTGGTTTCTCATTTTCTACTTTTTTCGGCTTCTCGCCTTCCTTTTTTACTTTTGGCTTCTCGTTTTCAACTTTTTTAGGCTTCTCGCCTTCCTTTTTTACTTTTGGCTTCTCGTTTTCAACTTTTTTAGGCTTCTCGCCTTCCTTTTTAACTTTTGGTTTCTCGTTTTCAACTTTTTTAGGTTTCTCACCTTCGTTTTTAACTTTTGGTTTCTGTTTATCCACCTTCTGCTTCTCGTTTTCTATCTTCGGTTTCTGTTTATCTCCTTTCTTTTCATTCTCTCCTTTAGCTTTCTTCTCTCCATCTTGCTTCACCTTTTTCTCATTACTTTGCTTCGCTTTTGAATTATCTTGTTTATTTTTCTTTTCAGCTTGTTTCTCATTCTTCACTCGCTTCGACTTGTCGGATTCTTTAGCTTTATTTTTCTTTTCGGCTTCCTGCTTTGCCTTGTTTTCCGCTTCTTGTCTCGCTTTTTTCCCACAGTCGTCCTTTTTCTTTTCTTTTTCTTTCTTGCTAGGTTCGCTTTGCTTTTTATCCTTTTTTTCCACGCTGCTCGGCATTACCTTGCCTACGTGGGGGGAAAAAAAAAAAAAAAAAAAAAAAAAATCAATTGTTTCATCGGTTATTTTATTAACGTTTATTACTTGGTTTCTTATCCGGAGTTCCTTCTTTGCTCGGCCTACTCTCCGTGTCGTCGTCGCCTTCTTTTTTCCTGTTTTTCTTTTCTTTTCGTGATAATTGCTGCGTCCACTCGCCTATCAAGAAAAAATTCATTACCGTATTTAAAAGTTTCAATTAAATTCATACCGTTCGCGATCTCTTCGTCAGCGTCTCTCGCTTTGCTATTCTTTTTATTCAAATTTTTTTCATTTTTCAAAACCTACAAAATGCAAATAAAGAAATTGTAAAATTTTTAAATTTAACCAAGATTTAATGTATTCACTTTAGCATCCAATTTAACATCCGCTTTATTTTTTTCATTTTTCGCAGCCACTTTTAGCCGTTTACTTTCTTTCGTTTTCACTTTGCTCGGCGTGTTGCTGTTTTTCGTTTTTTCTTTGGTCAGCGACGACAAATCTATAATTGGACCATTCTGAGCAGTTTTCTGTAAACACAAAGAATGTAATCAATTTTAACTTCTTGGTTCAACACGTATCGAGTTACTCAGCGACTGACACGTCATCACAGTCTTTTTCGTTTCTCTTGCTTTAAAATTATAATCAGCGCAATTATCGCCGACAGAACCGATCGAAAAGAAGTTTTGCTGCCGTTTGTCCACATATTTTATGTTTTACCTTAGCAGTTTTTCGCTTTTTGTTGCCAGCTGTTGTTTTTTTGTCGTTATCAAAGTTGAAACTCGGTGGTTGTTGCGGCGATTTAAAACCAAATGCAAATACTAATAGTGCAAAGCCGATCACGCCGAACACCGGGTAGGCGTACAATGGAGAAATCGCCTCGTAGAACTCCATCGAAAATTATTATTAATTACTATTAAAAAGACACTCAGTCACTCGGACATTGAAACGTAGAAGGTTGAGGCTAGTCTGCGGCGTTGCCGACCCTGGTGGTGACAGTGGTGAGAGTATTTAGAACCTGATTGATTGTGCGCCCTCTACCGACGAAATATTCACTAAGCGTTTTAGTTTTAGTTTGCTGTTGCGACGCGCGGGTTTTAGAGTTGCGAGTAATTATCGACGTCACCGGAAGAGAATAAACCGAGAGATCACGGTCAGATTTTTAAGCTGTGTCCAAGATGGCCGCTGGAACACTGGTGATTTGATTATTTTTGGTTTTAAATTTTGAAATTACGGATTGACGAAAAGACATTATTAATGTCTTTTTGCTCAGGTGTCAAAATGACGCGAGGAGCCGATCATTCTTGCAGCAGCGTCGATCCGGAAGAAGAACAACAACAACAGACGGAGAAAACGTTAGAAAACGCTTTCAAGAAACTGAAAGTTGATAATGATAAGTAGGCGAACGAGAAATGCTTCTCGAGTTAGTAAGAAAAGTAATGATAACACTTTGTTTTACAGTCATCCTTCCAGGCGCAAATCGCGTCATCCATTTGCCTTGAAAAAGTTTCATCCATCAACAAGTTGGATGGAATCTTCGGAAACGCGAAGATCGTTCGTTCACCCGACCCGATTGAAAAGGATAAACAAGAAAGAAACGGAGAAAATCGACGCGAAATTGTTTGCTGGCAGCAATTTTACGGATTTTTCGACGCTAAATAAAAAATCGGAACATTTGGAAAACGCTGCTTGTCACGCGATGGCGTTCGCCAGCAAACCCAGAACAAAACAGTGCGACGAAAGTTCGAGCGGCCGAGAAGAAACGAACACGACTTGTCTCGATCCAGAGATAAATCGCGCGGAAAGAACCTGTTCTCAAGAAGCTAGACTCGACGACGTCACGATGGACGAATTAGCGAGTTATTTCGAAAATTTTGTTCATATTCCTAAAAAGATGTCGACGATGGCGGAAATGATGTACACGTGAAAAAGAAATTTGATGTTTTATTTCAACAAATCGACTCCGCATTTCTGTAAATAAAGATTAATTAATTATTATTACAACTACATAAAAATATACATCTCATTGTAGAACTGGAATGTCCATTCAAATTGCACAGAAACTATAACAATTTAGTAAAGTGAATTGTGCACTATATTAAATGCAGGGCCCATACGAATAAAGAAACGACGCAAAACGGAACGTAATTCCGGTTTCAAATCGGCACAAATTAAATCGCACAACGATGGATAATAAACGGATGCATGCGCGCGAAACTAGGAAAAAACAAAATCTTATTAAAATCTTATTTAAAAAAAATTTTAAGAGAAAATAATAATAATTCTTACCCTCGAATCGGACATTTTCTGCACTCTCGTTAGAAACAAGAGTAATAAATTAGTCCAAGCCTCTCGGTGTGAATCGGCTTGTAATAACGTGAAATATTCGAGACCTTCTTGACAAATACTGCAAAGAAGAAATTTATGAAGCGAATAAATTAAATTATTTAAAACGGACTCGAGTTAACCTAATTAATCGTGACTGAACGTCGATCCACGCATCTTGACGAGATTCGTCCGAGTACATGCGGAATAAAATCCTCAAGGCACAAGCTAAACTTTGCGTTTCTTGTTTGAGTAAATTTGGTTTTACGTTTCCCTTGAAACCAGCTTTCCACAAAATGTTGCGTTGATCGTGGTTCGAATTGAACGCTTTGGCGAAACGATGCGATTCGAGAACGCAGTCGACTAGTAGAAATAGTTGGCGTGAATTTAAATATGGGTACATTCCTTGTTCTTCGCGCTGTTGACTGTCTTCCGAAATTGCCGATTCCATGTGCAAGTCGGCCTTGACAAATTCAATTATTAAATAATAAATTAAAAAAGATTAAAAATAGAAAATAATTTACTTGCGCAGCTGCCAAATTTTCGGCGTCGTCTTTCTTGCTCGTCGAAGGATAAAACACCACATTGTCTATTGTGTTTATGAGTTCCAACTGAACCACACATTTGATGAGCAAACTCGTAAACAGTTCTTTAAAAATAAAAATTAATTAACTAATTAAAAATGATTTCGGTCAAATAAATTAATTACCAGAAACTGATAATTTTTTGTCTTCATCGCCCGAAGGCGAGAGTTCATCGTCATCTTGCGTTTCGTGCTTCGGTTGCCACGCGAGGAGTTGGCCGGGAACGGTAGAATGGAATATGTCGATCACGCACCGACACGTTTTGTCCCAAATTTCGGGAGAAAATTTCATTCCGTTAGATATGACTAAGTTTTCGAGACAATTGGTACCCGACCGTGCGAGTTGCTCGTTATCTATACACGAACGAAAAACGAATGATTACAAATAAAAATTAAAAAATTTTAAAGAAAATCGTACCTTGTTTGACACACCATTGCAGTTGCGTGTAGAGATCGGATAAAAGTATGGGGCTCAGCGCCTCGTAATACTGAGTGAAAACGTCCACGATGGCGTATAACGCGTGATTACAAGTAGTCGTCATCCACTCTGCTTTCTACACGCGGAGAATTATACTATAATATTAAACTATTATTTTTAATTTCATTCCTAAAATTTAATACTTCAGTCTGTTGCTCCGGTAATTTCATGTTATCGAATATGCGAAAGATGATCTGAAACAGATCCTTCCACCAATGAACCTTGAACGACGTTCCGTATGTCTTGACGATTTCGAACAACACGGTCAATCCTCTGGTCCTCACATCCAGTTTACAACGATTTATTATGCACGACAGTTCGAATAGAATTGGAAACCATCCTTTCACCCATATCCTGTCGTCTTCGGGTATGGTTAAATCTTCTATGTTGTGTTCACGAAATAACTGCACGAAATTAAAAAGTACGATACAGAAACTGTCGGTGAAAATCGAATTTTTTTATATACATCCGGTTTATCCGCTACGTATTTCGTGCAGATTCGGATGAAACGGATGGCTTCCATACTCGTGTCGGGAAAATTAGCGTTGCAAGCGAATTCGGACAAACACTTGATCGCGTCTTGAAACGAATCGATGAGCGACGAAAAATATTTGTCGTAGATTTGAACTATTAACGAACAAATTGTATATAAACAAACGATAAAGATTGTCGCGGCTCGAATCGACAACGAACGTATTATTTTGCCAGTGGTCTGGAAAGCCAACTCGACGATGCTCTCATCTTGGTCCGCGGCGGCCAAGTGGAACACGCTGAAGATGTTCTTCCAGCCAGATTTGATGTTGGCAGCTTGCGAATTCACCATCTGAGCAACGCAACGCACAACCATATCACGGATCGTAGGAGACCTACGAAAAAACACTTTCTTAAGTTTTGTTATTCACGACTTTTCTCTCTCTCTGGTCGATTACCGATTTCTTTTCATGATGTGTTCGAAGGGACGGAGAAAATCCTTTTGAAATCGAAAATTGGCAAATTCGCCTTTCTCTATGAACTTCATACTCAGCTGACGCAGCGAATCGACTGCAAAGAAAGCTATGTCTTCGTTCGGATTGCATCCAACCTGAAAATAGAAATGAGTCAAATAATTTAAAATGTTATTCCGAGCGAAAACTACGAATGGATATTAACCGTGTTAAAATGTTCTCCAAGCACTTGCCATATACGCGACCATTGCAATCGAATTCGACTCATGTTGTAGTAGGAAATTTCGACTATTTTTTGTAGACTAAACATTCGGGGCTGATTCGGATTGGACAATTCATCTAACGACACGCGACAAAGCGCTTTCACAAAATCCACGATCGCGTCGCCGTCCAAACGAATTGAACCGGTGAATATTCTATCGACGGCGACCACGACGCTCTGAGAACTGGTCTCGCTGATCGATTCTTGAATGCTCGCCATTCGTTTCTGGTCGAACTGGCGACTCACTCGGGCAACTGCAAATCACCAGAGTTCAATTAATAGTTTTCACGATTTTCACCATTAAATTTCCATTCTCTCCGTACAATCCAACGAATCCAAATTGAAAAATGGTCCAT
>JAQIXT010000389.1:0-38512 GCA_034700445.1 Stenotaenia linearis
GCACTTGGTCCACTTAGCCAATCTGGCTCACATTATTTGACCATCAAATAGACATTATTAATTTCACAATCCCACTACACTTAGAAAAATATTTTTAATTGTTTCATTATTTTTTTTTATTTAATTGAAAAAAAACACCTTAACAGAGCAGGGATTTGAACCAGCAACCTCCACATTTCTAGACCAACACTTGGTCCACTTAGCCAGTCTGGCTCACATTAGTTGATCATCAAATGGACATTATTAAATTTCACAATCCCACTACACTTAGAATAATATTTTTAGTTATTTCATTATCTTTTGTATTTAATTGAAAAAAAAACACCTAATCATAGCAGGGATTCGAACACAGGACTGCATTCTTTCAAGTCAGTGATTCTGCCAATACGCCACTGACAACCACATGAAACTACAAGTAAAACCCACATTATTAAATTTCACAGTCCCACTACTCTTAGAAAAATATTTTAATTATTTCATCTATTTTTCTCTATTTTTAATTTTATTTTGCTTTTAGTTATAATTCTCATACTTTGAAAAAAAATTTTCTCTTCCAGTGCAGGACTTGAACATGCAACCACTAAATCCCAAGACCAGCCCTCTATCAATCACATCATAAGAAATGCTTGTCAACCTTTGTTTAAAACCTATAATTAAAGTTCTCAATCTGTAATAAAGGTAAACATAAAAAATACATTTCATTTTATTTTCTTTTATTTCCTTGAAAAATAACTTTCCTTCACTTGACTGGGATTCAAACCTGCAACCATTGAATTCAAACAACTAGCAATTTATCCACCAAGCCACTTCTCCTGCTTGAAAGATTTCCTCTAAAACCTACGTATAGTTTAATCTAATTTTTTATTAGTTTAAAATTTGGCATCTATTAGAAAGTTTACACAGTGAATGACGAAGGAGCATCATTCTACAAAATTTACATACATATGGACTAGAAAACTACATTAAATTAAATTATTTGCTCAAATAATTTGTTCTGAGTTATACGCTAAAACAATACACACCTAATTAAAATTTAGAAAATCAACAAAACACCAATTGCTGGTTTACTACGTAAAACTTTGTTTCAACCACTAAAAATGAGAAAAAAACAGATTAATTAAGAAAACACTATTTCAGAAAGCTCCTCTAAATTTACCTCCACTAATAAGTTCAACTTAATGTATCCATTTTGAAGTGGGTCTTTATCAAAAAGACCTGTAATAAGAGAGAGAGAAAAAAAAGAGGTAAACAGCAAGAAAAATGCTGAAAAGCCAATTTGAACCTACTAAATGCCCTACTTAAGTGTAAAATCGCCGACACGTACTCCCCAATGTAACGTACCATCCTTATGCATGTACCTCATTACAAGAAGCAACAAAATATCCATACGGAATGACATCGAAGTCGTTGTTTCCATCGGCTATGAATATCGGTTTCGAACACCATTCCTATAAACGAAATGAAATCAAAATATATTGTAAACAAATATGAGTGATGCTTGAGAACGAGTCAGCAAAAAACATTCAACCTAGACTACATCAAGGTTATTTAATTCTTTGTCGGCGCGACGGAACCGGAATTGCCGTTTCCCACTCGTTGGTCCAGATGTTTTCCGGAAGTACCATGGACGTGCTCAGATATGCCTTTTTGCCCTCTTCGTGGTCCTGGATCCAGCCGCGAGGCGAATACCAGCGGACGAAGTTTCCAGACAGCTCCCCGAGTTCGCTGTCTACGGATAAATTATGTTAATTAGGGTTTGATTGACATTTTGTTGATTATTGTTACTTTTAAGGCTTCCATGTCTGATAGGAGGCACTCGCTCTGCATTTTGGCGCGGAATTCTGTGCCGTGGGCGTCAGTGCCCAGTTGTTTGATGACTTCTGCGTGTTCTTCAAGGAGGGTTCCTGTGGATGAAAAGAGATTTTTGAGTTTTTTTTTCTTATTTGTTTTGGTTTTTCACGCGATTTCAAAGGATGAAAGGGCACTTCCGATTTTGGTCGGGCGTTGGAATTATTTGGGGACTTAGGGTTGGATGTGTAGTTACTGGTTTTGAAGTTTGATGGTTTTTCCGTAACCGGAAGTTGGATTTAAGGGCGCTCGGAATTGGAATTTTTTCCCCAATTTGTTTTAGCTTTTCAGACAATTTCAAAGAGGTCTAAAAGGGCACTTCCGGTTGTGATGGGGGCTTGGAATTGTTTGGGTTCTTAGGGGTGGAGGTGTTGTTAGTGGTTTTGAAGTTTGATGGTTTATCCGTAACCGTAAGTTGGATTTAAGGAATTGGAAATTTTGTCTTTTTTTTCCAATTTGTTTTGGCTTTTCAGGCGATTTCGAAGGGGTTAAAAGGACACTTCCGGTTGTGATGGGGGCTTGGAATTGTTAGGGTTCTTATGGGTGAAGGTGTTGTTAGTGGTTTTGAAGTTTGAGGATTCTTACGAAACCGGAAGTTGCATTTTGTGGCGCTCGAAATTGGGAGAAAAGCAAAATTCGACCTCAACCGAAAATGCCATATTAGATCACTCCGAACGGAATTTCTCTCACTTTGGAGCCTCAAAAAACACCACTTCCGATTTAAGTAAAGTCTTAAAACTTTAACGGCACTCAGTTCTACATATATACTCCTTTTCCAAAAAATCTCAAACCCCTTACCGAACCACAAGCACCGCTCCACACCTCTCCAAACCAGCTCCTTGACCGTTTCCCATTTCTTAAAAAAACCAAAAAACCAATTAAACTCACTTTCAAGCAAATTCCCACAACAATCTCAAGTCCCATTGTCTCCGTCGGTTAGGAGTGACCCGCTGTCGCTAGCAGACATGTTGAAGGACGGTCTTTCCGTATCTGAAGTAACATCAGTTGAGGAACAGGTTTTTTCATAGCATTCAAGAAACTCCTCATAACTAGAACTTTCTAAAATAAAAAATTTATCAATAAAATATTTTAAAAAATTTTAAATAAAATATTTTAAAAAATTTTAAATGAAAAATTTGAACTTGTTTCGTCCTCGGATTTTCGGTTATGTCTCGATTCATTTGAGCATCTGGAATGGAATAAAGTTGATTTTAGATTTAAAAAATTGTAAATATGTCATTTTGGAGTGTATGAAAATGGCACTTCCGGTCTGAGGAGGGGGTTTTGAATGTTTAGGGCATAAAGAGTTGGAGGTGGACTTGCCGTTTATACAGTTTTAAGACGGTCGGTTAACCGGAAATAGAAATTTACACTGCTTCAAATTGAGTGTAAATTAATTTACTAAAATTCGGAATTTCGTTTTCTCTCAATTTGGAGCGCCTAAAAATGGCACTTCTGGTTAAACTAGGAGCTTGAAATTTTTTAAGCTCCAACTATATCCATAGATATCAGTGTCCAATGCCAACGTCCAAGCTAAACTGGAAGTGCTGTTTTTCCCAGCTCCAAATGGAATGAAAGTCAATTTAATAATTAAACACTTCACTTTCACTTAATTTGGAGCGCACAGATATAGCACTTACGATTAGACCAAACACTTGAAACTTGTTAGGCACTAACTAACCCTACATCCTTCACTGCCCACAAAATCCTAACTCCGTACCTAAACCGGAAGTGCTCTTTCTCATAGCTCCAAATTGAATGACAGGACAATTCACTAATCAAACAAATCCCACTTCCGGTTATGCCAGTCACTTAAAAGTTTTTGGGAACGAACTACCCCTACAACCTTCATTGCCCACAAAATGCAAACTCCTTACCTCAACCGGATGTGCTCTTTTTCACAGCTCCAAATTGAACCAAAACCCGTTTGCTACATCACCACCTCGCTTTCACCCAATTCGGAGCACCAAAAAATCCAACTTCCGATTACACCACACCCTCGCTACTTCCCAGACACCAACTAGCCTTGCGCCCCTCACTCATCTAAAAACCAAACATCCCTACCCCAACCGGAAATACCCCACAAACTCCCTCCAAATAGCTCGAAGAGCAGATTCTCATCTATTAATTATGTCATAAAAATTAAAATTATAATATATCTATAAAGCGGGATTAATAAACAGGGCCGACGAGACGGGTGGCGAAATGTACAAAGTACCGGGGTCCCGCCATACAAGGGGGGGGGGCGGGGGGCCGCTGACACAATCCTTCAGCTGGTACATCAAGACAGCTTGCCAGGCAGGGGTCCGACAAGCGCGAAAATCTCGTCGACATCTCTAAAAATCCCGCTCATTCGCCGGCGACTTTAACTACTAAAATAACTTCTCTCTTGTAAATTGATTTTGTAAAAATAACTTTGCTCAGCCATAATAAAAATTTTAAAAACCTATTAAACGAGTCAAAATCTTTAAAATAAACGGATAAATTATCCAATATTTGTATTGAATTAAGAATATGGAAAAAAAAAAGTTAGAAATAATCAAGCGGGCATAACTTCGAAAAAAATAAAAATTGGTATAACTCAAGGCATAACTTTACATACATCTTACAGATAAGGATTGGCTATGTGGTAGTTAAGAGTGCTAATCCTTGGATTTGAAGGTTCCAGGTTCAAATCCTAGTCCAGTAGTAAGATTCTTTATTAAGGAAAAAAAAAAGTAAAGAGAAGAGAAATAGTAGTTAGCAACTATACAACATCAAAATTAACCAAAAGAAAAATAAAGGCTGTCCGCGAGGTTTGTTTGCAGTTTTAGTTTCAATCGCGATTATGCCTTTCGGCCTTAAGCCTTTCCATTTCCCTTATCAAGAGTAGTCGATCAACTCTTAACTGAGCAATTGCATTATCAGCCTAAAAGATTTTTAAAATGTTTAAAATGGGCTTGATGGTCCCTTCGAGTTAAATATAAAAGTAGGTACCTGCAGATTCGGGTGGGCCCGGTGAGCCCGGTGGAATATAAATATTTTTTTTTTTTAAATCATTTTTTAATACGATGTATTAAACAAATCTGCGCTAACGCCTCGATTCGTATTTCTAACCCAGAGGCTAGTTGATCTACATTGTGGTCCAGCTTTTCCGATTCTGTAGTTGTAGTTTCTAAGTTGATGTTCACTCTCATAGATAGAAAATCCAAATTCGCTTCGGTTTGAGAATGACCCGTCTCCAAATTAATAATTCTCAAGGCTAGAGTGGTTACATTCGCCTGGTCACAAAAATGTAAACAAGTGAATTTTCAAATTCTACAGCAAATATTGTCTTAAAAGATGGGGTGGTTTACAGCTTCCGTAGCATCTTTGTCTCACAATACAAAAAATCTGTTAATTCTCCTGCGTACAATATCGTCGCCTGGTGTAAATATTGTGTATCTAAGTTAAAATTTATTTCTATAGCGCACCGAATTTAATGCGATATATGAAATAAATTTTTTTCGAGATGGCTGTAAATAGAGGTAACTTTTTTCATTGTATTTTCTTTCTTTCGTCATAAAATTTACGTAGATAACAATGAATGCAAGCAACTTTTAAACAATAACACAATAACGGATTGCTACGATCTTTTGAACGCGATCGCGGCTAATCCAGTTTATTCCGAGAGTGAGAAACCCGCAAAATTAAAGAAATCAAAAAAAGTTTGTTTTTCTTACTAATTACCTCAATTAAATCTTAAGAACTAACTTTTTTTTAATTATTTCTATGTTTTAGGCGTTCATCTTAACTACTACTATGAAGCACGTCAAGTTTTTGGAGACAACTTTGAAAAGTGTGCTTAATGGAGAAGGTATTTGTAAAAGAAAATTTTAAAAATGAAATAAATTGATTATTCGAAGTCCAGATCAACAAACTTTAACGTACGGTGACTACCAACGTAAGTTTGTTGCTGAAATACAAACCGAATTCGAAGAAAGAAACAAGTAATGTCGATTCTCGTTTATCATTCGCAACGGTTTTAAAGTTTCTTGATGAAATAGAAATAAAAGCGCTGCCGGATTGAAAGTAAAGAGAAGGAAGATTCAGTCTAATACCGAAGATGAGGAATCGGGAACGAGTCAACACAGCGTTAAGAAGAGGAACGTGAGCGAAGTCAAAGTGAAAAACTCAGGTATGTAATCAAAAATCAACACAAATCACTTAACTGTTACGATTTTCGATGTTTCAGTTGCTCTCTTTTCGCAATCGTTGTTAACTCCGAAGACCGAATCTGTTTCTGAATTTAAAATGTCGCAAAACACTCCCGAATTTGGATCCAGAGAAAAAAACAGAGATAAACCTAAATGCTGCAAGAATTTAGAAAGGTGAATAATTTCATTAAACAAACTCACAAATTGTTACTTACATTTTTCATTAGTGCGTTTTTGTTGTCTGAAACTAACGAAGTTGATGCTTTCGATGGGTAAATTAAGTAATTCTTTAGTCCGATTGGATTTAATTGAATTATTTTTCTTAGATTTTTCAAGTTCTATCAAACGGTTACTAATTTGTTGGAGCAAGTTATTCCGTTTTCTGTCATCTCATCCGAAAGTGCACGGAACTTTATTGCTAATGTGATTTTACTTTACCCGAAGTAGATTTCTTTAATTTTTAATTTAATTTTCATCAGATTTGGTCGGAACTTCCTAAGGATCATCAAACAAAGTTTATTTCGATGGCGACTGAGAATGGAAGTTTGGCGGATTTAAGCGAGAAACACGTAAAAGAAAGCTTAATTAATTAATTAGAATTAGATTGTTTTAATTAACATTTTGATTGTGATTTTGCAGAATTCTTCCATGATGCTGTTTTCGGAAGGTGATATTTTTAGTTTTGACGGGCAAGACATTTGGGATGTAAGAAATATCAATTGTTTTAGTAATTTATGGAAGATGTAATTCTTTTTTGTTTTCAGATACCGGATTTACCAGATTTAACCGACATGTGTGCTAAGGAATTTGATTTCGAAGATTTAAAACCTTTGTTTTAATTGCTTTATTTGTTATTCGACGAGAAAAGGACGATTTACTCACTATTAACATTTTATAATTTACAAAACATCAAATTTTGTATTAATTTTTTGAAGCTTTTATGTAATTGTTAATTTTCTAAATTTTTTATTAATTTTTATGTAATTAATTGTTAATTTTCTAAATTTTTTATTAATTTTTATATAATCAATTGTTAATTTTCTAAATTGTTTATTAATTTTTAGTAATTATTGTTAATTGTTAATTTTTTGTAATTAACTGTTAATTTTCTAAATTTTTTACCAATTAACTGTTAACTTTCAATAATTAACTATTAACTTTTTAAAAATTCTTAATTCTTCTGAAAGTTATGACAAAAGTTGAAAAACCCGCTTTAATTTATTGATTTTTAAAAAAACTTCCTAATTCTTTCCATTTCCACCAAAACTTTTCTAGTATTTTTACCATTTATAATTCCATCCCATTTGTATTTTTATAATACTTTACAAAAATCAAATATATAAATGCAATTGAATATTTATTGACTTGTCATCAATCACCATTAATTTCACATCACTTATTTAATCTTAAAAACAAAATACAATTGCAAAAGTTTCTTCTACGTAAAAATAAAATAATTTTTTTGTCTATTTCTTCTTAAATATAAATTCCTTATTATTTACACTCGACATCATATCAAATTCAAGAGTTCACAATGAAATTGAAATCTGTATGAGAATTCATAGCAACATATTTGAAAACTGCTTCATTCTTTCTTCAAAAATCACCGAAACAAACAAACACCGAGCTTCGTGCAATTCCTATTCCATTAAATTTAAGGCACGATCCAATGCTATAAAGCGGATTACTTTTAGTAGAGCAGAAATTAAATCCGAGTTTCTCAATTCCAACCACAAATTACACTCAAATCACACGATGACGTCATATCTTTTGTTAGATGACTAGAAAAACACGGGCGATTTAAAAACTTTGATTAATCACAATTACGATACATAAACACTTAAATTCCTTTCAAATTAATGCATTTCAAGGATTGTCACAATTATCAAATGTAATTTTACACGTAAAACCGTTTTACACCAACTGAGAAACTCCGGTTTTAAGTTTTCTTCGCTCTTTTCTAATTTTTGCTCTCAAAACGAACGTTTTTGTGTCTTTTAAATTCCAATTCTAAACTAAAAAAATTTTTTTTTTTACTGATCGTAACTCGGTGTTGTTAGAATGTTAAAATAGGCGTCTGTCTATTCTCGAGTAAATCTGTGAATTATGTAAACACGGTTTTTAATATTTGAATGAATTAATGATTAATTTAAATTATTTACCTGATATAATGTGATGCCATGACAGTGTGACGTACGTCAAGTACGCATTAAATGCTACCGACTGTGCTCGGCGCGATTCTTTCCAAAAATGATAGGCTTGACTAAATCCACGCATTGTCCATAGGCGATTGTACGTTGTATCATCTAATTCTAAAAAATGACGAAAAAATATTTTTAATTTACATTTTTGTAACTAAAAATTGAAAAATAGATTCAGGCGAGTGTAAAGTGCGAGTTGGAATTGTAACAGTTGAAAAATCCGCCACTTTTCCAGTTAAATCAGTCAGAAAAAATGAAAACCGATTAAATAAAATAAAGAAAAATAAAATTTCTCTTGCAAAAGTGAAATAATAAACAAAATAAAACAAAAACTCAACTCTTTGTCTCGGATTTCTTGCCGCCTTCACTTTCATTACCTTAATAACAACAAATAATATTTATAAAATTAAAATAAAACTAAGCAAACAAACCAAAAACGAAAAAATAACATTAAATCAACAAATCAACTACCATCCCGGAGATCTCCAGCCTCAATTTCATTATATCCATTAGCATATGTATCTAACCCTTCGTTTTCAGATCTAGATTTGGCAGCTTCGCTCTTGGGCGGACGATTCCCCCGAACAAAATTGTTTAAATTCGAACTAGGGTCGCTCATTCGTCTTTGCTGGTAGGGATAATCCTTTAAAAAAATTTAAAAAAATTCAAATCGAAATTCAAATAAAAACAATTTTTCAAACTCACTTCTAAATCATCGTCCCAATCATCGAAATCGGTCAACGAAAACCCGGGTTCTGAGCTCGGAGTCTCGACTCCGCATCCTTTGGGTTTACTCACAGCCATTTCAGCATGTCCTTTGCCTTGCGGCCCCTTCATGCGCACGAATTCCATTCTCTGCTGTCCCTGATACCACCCCAGCGACATTCTTTGAGCCATTTTTGACGTTAGACTGGTCTGCGGATGAAAAATTCCTTTTATTCTCGCTCAAATCCGAATTTTATTGTTCTCCAACTCACTCGGGCATCGTAAACTCTCTTGAGTGCTTCGTATCGAATGGATCCCTGAAATATAACTCCCTGGATGGACCCGTCTTTATCGCCGGCGACTAATTCAACGCAAACCATTTCACCGTCCCGGACTGTTATGTCGCAAAATATCTTTTGATGACAATTTTATTAACTTCTAAAGAAAATAGACAAAAAACGAAAAAATTCCACTTACTTCGTCGAAATTATCAACCATAAAAAATATATTGGGATAAGTGAATTCTTCCGTTTCGCCTTTGCTGTCCATTTGACGCCGACTCGGACATGCGTAAACTTTCTGAAATAAATAAAAAATAAATTTTAGTATAAATTTTATCGAATTTGAACTTCCGCTCGTATTACTAAATTTTAAAGACGTAAATTCATATCAAATGATACGAGAATTGCGTTTTGATAATAATTAATCGGTCAAGATATTAGCTTCAACCGAGATTGGAAAGTTTTGAAACAGATTACAATTTTATCTTAAAATGACCACATACAACGTAATGAGTAATACCTGGGAATGTCTTCTGAGAATTTGCAAATCTTTTGGACTAGTTCGCGTACATATGGCTAGAGTTAACGTGTATTCAAACTGCAAATAGCCGATAAAACGTTAAAATTCAATAAAATATCACTTCTTTTCATAAAATTACTTGTTGAAGTATTAAATTGAGATAAACGGTTTCCTCCCAATCGACGTCGGGATCCCCGATTGGAATTTTCTTTGAATCTTTTCGGAAAACTTCAAGTTCTGTCTGAAAAATCAATGAAAAACATTATAAAATCGTATAAAAAGTAAAGAAATATGTGAAAATTACCTCGAATTTAGGAATGTACCGAGTTCTACACGACTGCGGTGTCTTTCGTACGAAAAAAAGAAGATCGTCGTGATCACCTTCATCTTCCCCGGGAAGAAATAGGAAGTGGCGGACGAATAGATCCGTCCAGAACGTGCTGGCATTCAACATGACAAAACCGCTGTCTGAAATACCAACAGCTGTTTGGAATAAAATAGTATTAACTACACCTTAAATTAAATTAAATTAAATTTTAACGCAATTGTCAAGCTCGTTAATCTCGTTTTTAACTTAGGCCTAACCCTTGCAGGTTGTTGTTTAGTGTTTACAAAAATAAATAAAAAATATAAAAAAATTAAATTTAAACTCATTTCCCATTTTTCCTTTAGTCACACAATTAAATTACGTAATATTCACCTGACTTGGCATTGTTCCTTCTTTTCCTACTTTTAAAAAGCGTTTTTATGGGCATACAAGCATCACAATCAAAAATTACCTCATCTACAATTTTAAAACTGCAGTGAGACGTTAAAAAGTCTTTACGTGCCGAACTAATAACTGAAATAAATAAAAATTAACGTAAAAACAATCAAATCATAAATCACGGAAGTGAAGAATCAAGAAAACAACAACCACCCAAGAAAACCATAAAATAAAAAAAAAATTAAAAAATTTGGGGGGAAAATTCAAGAGCCAGATTGTCACGGGATTCTTAAGACAGAGCGTCTTAGATATGATAAGATTTTCGAATCTTTATAGGGAAATAATAGAGAAAAGCACATTTTTCTACCCACCGTAAAGTGTTTCATGACAAATTGGAAATTGAAAATAAAAGATTTCTCACCTTCCTTTAAACACTGTCTCAATTCCCGCGCTCTTTGGTAGCATATTTCTTCGAGTAATTGTTCTACGGCTGAGGAAGGTTGTAGATAGGAGAGCGAATGACCTGATGTGCTTAGAGCCATTTTTAATCTGATACCTCCAGTGTGATTTTGATTCACTGCACGCGTATCTAAAAAAATATCAATTGCGCTCAACTGAGCGACATCTGTTGCCAACTTCTCTAAATACTAACCATAAATAATTGACGCATTTCTCGAATATAGATTTAAATTCTAGTTTCCCTAGTGAAAAATTCCTTGATAAATTCAAACCCGATAACGAAATAACTATTGCCGCAATTAAGTATTAACTCCCAATTTTCTCTCGAATTTTCTAGTTCACTTTTGAAACCCACAACACAAATGAACTGGAAACCGAAATTAATTTCATTTTTTAATGTTAAATAACAATTAAATTTTAATTAAATACAGCTTAATTCGAAAATAAATGGTATTAAAAAATAACTTTTCTCACAATTTACACAAAAATTACTGTTTTTTTAAATACATCATAAAATAAAACAGTTTTAAATATTTAAATACGCTCAATATATCATATAAAATATATGTACATCATATTTTACAAATTGTCCATACAAAACAAGTTCTACAAAAAATTGATTTCTATTTTATTCATCGTAAAACTCATCCGACGTGTCGACCAACGTCATGTACGCCTTGCTCGCGTTCGGATCGACGATTATTTCGGGAATATCTTCGCCGTCGGTCGCGACCCCGTAAAAATCCGCCTCGCTCTGCAGACTCAGATCATTGAACGCCTCGTCCCACTCCATGTTTCTAATGATCTCGTATTCTTCTCGCGGTAGAATTTCCGGCGAACTCGCATCGAATATTTCCCTGACCTGCATCCGGTTGTGTCCGTCCAGGTAATAGTACGCCATGATTGATTCGTGTTGTCGCGTCACTTGGAGAATCTGATCGAAAGTGTCTACTGTTTCCGGATTGAGCGCCGCCTCGCATTGTTCGAGTTCCGGTGACTGCCAGTTGAGCAACGTGTTGTTTGCCAGATCGACGACTTTTGATTCCAGTTTCCCCGCGTCGAGTGCCTTTACTAAGGGTCTGTTGGTCGACGACAATTGGCCTGCCAAGTCGACGGAAAAGCCGAAGTTCACGCAACTCATGCGACGAGATCCTGGGGAGGTTCGTTTGCTCCTGTGGGGGCACGGGCCCCATTCGCCGGATAAAGGTCGTTTGGAGAATGAAGATCGACGACTAGATGAACGCAAACCCACGACCGATCGCGATCGTTTCCTCACTGGTTTGTTTTCCTGAGTCGCGAAATCATATTCGGTGATTGCGAGTTGACAGCTGAATCTGAATAATTGATTTTTTATGTTAGAAAATGAATTTTGCGGATTTTAAGTCGATTTTGTACTCACTTTGCTCCGTATAAGTGGCGTTCGGCAGTAAATCTCTTTAAGAAGTTCCTCAAATAGCTTAAAACCCATTTGGATATCAAACTAATGTCTTTGCCAACTTTGGGCACAATGTCTATAAACCTGAAAAATTAATTAATTTCTTTATTAATAAAACTCATTGAAACAATTTTAGGCTAATTTTTACCTTGAATAAACGGCTCGCGCGATGTCGAAAGGTATGACGTAAGGCAATGTAAGCACCGACAACACACGCATCGATTTATGCTTAAATACCCAACTTATTAAGCCACTGTTCATAGACAACGCGGCTTCATCCAAAACTATAAAAGAATATTTTTAAAAAAATTTTAAAAAATTCAAATTTGAGGTTCAACCACTTGTTAAAGTACCTGATAAAACAGTTTCTGGAAAATCATCGACACTAGCCAACATTCGACGCTGATTACACTCATCGCACGCAGAATCATCGCCATCATCATCAAAATCCTCATCGTAATCACTAAGACATTCGGAATCGGAATCAGAATCAGAATCAGACTGCTGCAGCGTATCTTCGAGCTGCACCTCGGAATTAACCGCAATACAACGCACGCAGGAAACCAAAGCTAAAAAAAACCCAAAAAAATCATGAATTCCAACTCAAACCATCAAAATCAAAATTCCACAATTTAAATACCCCCAAAAAAATCAACAAACAAAGCCGTCACCACAACGGCAGAGCCAACCTGTCAAAAATTTCAAAAAAATCCGAAATTTTTCAAGTCAACTCCGCCAAAAACATTCAAAACACACATACGACTAGCTGGTGACATATGGGGGCACACTGAGCAGTACATACTGTTCCTCTGAAGATATCGTAAGCCATCATCAAACCCCTGCTTGCACATATCGCTTAAAACCTCGACCGGCGGTGGAAACAGAATTTGTACAATTCGGAGCAAATTCTGCGGCGAAAGCTAAAAAAATTCAAAAAAACAATAATTAATCCATCGTTTTCACTACTTTTATTACTCAACACCATACCTCTATGCTTGTATTATTAAAGTTCACTTGGAATAAATTATAGGAATTATCTTGCGGACATATATCACTTTCTCCGCAAAATGGCGACACCGTGATCGTATTTTCATCGAGTATTGGAAGATTGTTGCTATAACATCCGTCTATATATCTCTGAAAATGAAGAAAAAGATATTATACTTCCGGTTTTAGTGATGATATTTCGATCTTGACAATGAAGCAAAGGTAATATAATTAAAACATTATTAATCTTTGTCATTCTGCACGCGCATTTTTTATCTTTTCTATTTATCAGTTTCAACACACAACATTCAAAGCTCACTGAACTTCAACCTCAAATATTTTTTAATGGATGAAATAACTAACTAATTCTTCAATTCTAAAATTATAAAATCTTTATCGTATCACGTGTAAATAAATTTTAAAAAATCGAGGGGATTCAGGATTCAACGTGATGCCCATTCGGGAGTCACGATGCAATTTCGTGATATTCGAAGATTCAAGAAAATCAAATTCGATCTTTTCCTCGATATAAAATCAATTTGCAAGTTTAATGATAAAAATTTAAATGTCAAAAGTAATCAAACGCAAAAAAAAATTCAAAATTTTTGCGAAATTTTTTTTAAAAAATTCAAAAATTCAAAAATTTTTCAATATTTTTAATATTGTTTTGTTGTCAAAATCAGCAACTAAATAAAAATGGATAAACAAATCCAGAGATAACTCACTCGATAATCAAGCAGATTACCTGTTTTCAAATTATCTCAGTAATAACAACCGCTTTCAGAGTTTAAAAAAAAAACATTTAAACTGATGGAATGTATGGGTGTGGTTTTCTTTTGAATAAAATAAAAGTAAAAATACTTTTATTTTATTTAAATTTTTTTAAATTTTTTTTTTTACTTCCTTACCTCGCCTCTAAATTTTTCTGGAACATATCCGGAGAAGAACGGAATAAAAGTGGAACAAATGATTGCCTGCAAAGAAACGAAATAATCAATAAATTTATTTATCTTGAGGAGGTAACTGATCAAAGCTCTGCCGATCCAAACAACCTCCTTGATCACTATCAATGAGTAACTCACGGATGTTGAGGGGGAAAATCGATAAAGTCGAATTTTAAGTGACTTCACTTCATTTTTTAATTTTTTATAAATTCAATTGTAACCAGGACATAAAAATTGATAATTTATGAAAAAAAATTAAAAAATTAACAATTTTATTGAAATATAAAAAATAATAAAGTAGATAATATAGCAAGGCCACAAACCTCCGATGTTTATCAAAAGTGAAAAATAGGACGAATTAATTTAAATATGAAATTGATAGTCTGAATTTATGATAAGTCAAACTGGACTACGCATTTCAATTTGGTATGTTAACCAAAAGTGGAATATTTGGATGCAAAAATTGCAAATCGGTGCCAGGATATTTTTAATGCACTGTACTTTTCCACTGGGACCTTAAAGAAGTCCAATTCTAAAACTTAATAACAAAAAACATTAAAAATTTGAGTAAAATTGTTCAAAAATTAAAAATTTGTTCAAAAATTCAACTATAAATTAATGATTTTCACATTTTTTGCTTTTAGAATTCGACATTAAAACAAAAATCCCAGAATTCACAGCAAATTAGTTCTATTTTCATTAAATAACAACATAAATCTCATCCAGGAACCCGTTTCACATTTTCTGACATTTCTCGAACATCCGGAAGTCTCTCGAGGAATGTAACCCCCTTCCAATCCGACCCCAAAAATTTTTTCAACCATACATTAAACCAAAATCGGGGTTACTTCCTCCTTTTTCCACACCCCGACCTCATCACTCCATTAAAAAAAGCAAATATTTTTTCATTTCATTTCATTTCAAAACTCAAACTTTTGACCTCACTTCTAAATTCAAACAAAAAACAAACCTTTACATCATTGAATAAAATTGGATAAATTTCCCACAAATTCCCTTTTATCGCTAGATTAATGATCTCACATCAGGATGACTAACTTTTCGTGCAATATATCAATTTCAACTCTATCGTTAAAGTCATTCCTCAAGATCAAAATCGTTTTTGACAAATTTCTCACATTTTCATCCAAATTTACTCGATTCTCACCTGAATCAGTTCCTCTTTGCTATTAAAATCGGATAATATCACGTTTTCTCCACTCGGAAGTTTCGTTACGGACACGTGCAACCGCCCGGTGCATATTTTATGAGCATTACTCGGTAAAGCTTCTCTTAACCGGTCCCTGATGATTTTTGTGATGTTAAAACCGGGTGTAAATGCTCCGAAAGTGTTCTTCCGAGCTATTGTTGCTACCTTCAGAACGTCGCTCGTAACTTGACCTGCAATGACATTAAAAATTAATTAAAAACAAAATTAAAAAAATCAAAATATACGAATTCATTTATGACATTGACCAACATTGGAAATGAGAACACACGCTGTGCTTTCTGGTGCGTGTTAAAAACATAATAAAAAAAAAGTAAACTTGACCTTATAGCACAGCTTCAAAGGATTGAACTTGTTTAAACAGAATATTTGTTTGTACAATAAAAATATTTCTCGATTAAATGATTTTCATCTTGATCGTATCTCACTGATTATTTGCTACCTATTTCCAGTTGATTACATTTAATCGTTTAATTAAATTAACCAATAATAATTTTTTTCCGATCGTCAAGAAATATATTTTTTACAATATATTTTAGCTTATTTTTTTAAGTGGTCAATTAGCGAGATCGTAATTTAAAAATAATTTACACACCCATAGGAACTCCACATAGCAAACAGCATGCTGCCATGGCTCCAGCTGATGCGCCGGAAAGTTTGTTGAGAAGGATATTTGGTGCATATTCTTTGAAACATGATGCAACTCCAATGTGATAAATGCCGAGAAAGCCGCAACCGGCGAAAGACAAGTTCAATTGCTTAGATAATGACATCCTCACTGTAGAGCGTGTGCGTT
Organism: Stenotaenia linearis; assembly: GCA_034700445.1. Taxonomy (NCBI): domain Eukaryota; kingdom Metazoa; phylum Arthropoda; class Chilopoda; order Geophilomorpha; family Geophilidae; genus Stenotaenia; species Stenotaenia linearis. Next base: position 16,283 of record JAQIXT010000389.1, read on the forward strand.
TAGCCTCCACTGGCTCATTCCTCTGAAAAAACTGCGGGCAAGATGGCGAAGCGCGCGGTTTTGTACTCGCGATAAGCCGAGTCGGTCCCGAGAGCTCGTTTCTGATTGGCTGTTGGGAGTGGCGTCATGAAATTTAATCCGATATTACTCAGCGACTACATCAGTTACACGTAGGTATTAATAGTTTTTATCTTAATTAAATATGAGGAAAATAGGAGTGATAGTTTATTATTATCCTTTTTTTAATTTTGTATTATAAAATCCGTTCTTTTGATTGGTCGACTCTGTTGCTAGAGCGGTTGCTATGTAAATCAAAGATGGCGGACAACCCAAGAGCGTTATGCAATTCCGGTTAGACATTTCACCTATTTTTAAACGTGACTGTGACAAACAGCGATCGCAGAGCAATTAGAATGAAATCAGAAATTTACTTTGTATCTTTTCACTGATGAAAAGAAAGTGGCCTCGTTTAAATGCACGAGTGGCCACCATTTTGACATTTTATTTTCCTTTTTTAAGTCTTCAATGGCAATGAACTTAAGACACCAACGAAGCAGAATAAAAAAAACAAAAAATTAAAAAGAATAAATATCAATAGCCCAACTTTTATTCATCAAACAAAAAAAATTGACAATTTTTTCATTATTAGATGCAAAAATGGACCGAAATCCATCACCACCCCCCGATTTACTCGAAAACGAAGCTGCAACGGCTGATATAATAACCGGCACAGTTGTATCGAAGCAATGGGTCCTGCAAACCCTTCTATCGGCAGTAAAAGTAAGAAAAAATGAAAAAAATGAAAAATACGAAACGAGTCATCGTTTAAAATAAAAGGAAAACTGTCAGTTTGCATCCGTTTGTTTATTTTTTTATGTATTGATGTGATTAAAGCGGAGCAACGGGTGCATAGTTCCATAAATGAGTAATAAACATGTTATAAATAGCTAATATTGGTTAAAGTTCTCGATTTTTGAAATCGTTAAGAATTTATAATCATTAGCCTTTAACACTCATAAACAGTCGAGTAAATAAACACATTTATGGAATTTTAAATTAGATGATAATTTTGGTATTGAATCGAGATTAAATTAGATTGAATTGGTAATATTTTTGTTGGTTTGTGTAAATGTTTACTGAGGGGCGTGGAAGGAGGGTAAAAACCTTGACAATCAGTGCGTGGCTGAGGTTTTCTAAATCTCTGCGCTTTTGATTGGAATGTGATTTAGTGATTTTTTAACTGCTTGAAATGTAAGTTTGATTAGTTGGAGTTGTTTTTTTGATTAGAAATTGAAAAAAATTGAAAAAATGAGAAGATTTGGTAAAAAAAATTAAAGATTGAAAATTGAAAAAAAATTAAAATCGTTTGAACATTTTTTTGTTCAATTTTTACTTAATAAATCCCGAAATCGTTTGTTTTTTGATTAGAAATATTTTAAAATCGGGAAAAGATTGGAAAATTAAAAAAAGATTGGAAAATTGAAAAAAAAATTGTAATTTTGAAGAAAAAAAATTTTTTTTTAATGAAAACGAAATTAAAATTGATAATTTCGTGTACCAGTTTTACTAACTAACCTTAAAATCATTTTCAAATGGATTTAACAACTCTCAAAAACAAAACTCACTAAACCGTGTTATGTAAATACGAAAGAGTTAATATAAAGTCGAAATTTTTCCACGTAAATATAAAAAAAGCAAATATTTGTGTCCTGTTAAGTTCACAAAAATTTTAAAAAATTTATAAATTTTTGGCTTCGCGAAATATTGCGCTGGTTCTACTTCGTTATCACATAATTAACGATATCTTTATTTTTATTTATCTTGCAGGAGGTTGAAACTGTTTTATCGACTCCAATAAATGAAGATAATGCAAATAACGATGTAGTAAGAGAACTGGATGACAATTTGGAGTCGGAATTATGCAAATTATGGGACATTTCAATGGACACAGCCGTCTGCAACTTCCTAAGGGAATGCGACGTACCAACAACACTCGTGGGACTCATCGTCAAAAGCAATGCACCCCGGTTAACTGTAAATTAAAATTTTTTATTTTTTTAAATCAAAATATTTACAGTATTTCTTCGATTAGAAGTCGCCCTCGATTACAAGTCGCGGCAATTTCGCAATAAAAGTCGCCCTCGAATATAAGTCGCAAATTTAATTACTGATTTTAAAGCCCAAATTTTAAAATTGCCAAGATATCTTGAACCATGTAATGGTTCATTTAACTATAAATTCCCATTAATTTGTTTTAAAAACAAATTAAAAAGCAATCTAACAAGCAGAGGCGGATTTAGAAGTTCAGGGGCCCCAAGCGGGCCACTAATTAGGGGGCCCTGATGTATTTTCATGAGGAGGTTACTGTAAATAAAAAATTTTATTTAAAATAATCTGTGATTTTGGGCAAAATCCATGATTTTTATAAATAAAATTTCCTCTACCTAATTGGTAGAGGATTAAGGCCATGTGCAGAGCACTGGCATGCTTGCCGGGGCTCAATGATTGGGGGCCCTAGGCGGCCGCTTGGTCCGTTTGCGGGTAAATACGGTATTTATTTATTTTTTTTAAAAATTTTTTTATTTTTTTTTTATAGGAAATCTCAGTTGGAATTTTGGCGAATTTAGTCTGCAATCCAACAATATGTCAAAACTTCTCTGAAAATGAATATTTTATGTAAATATTATGTCATTACTGAATTTATCAATAATTTATCAATAATTTACAAAATCGCTTAATTTTAGAGAAGTTATATTACATTTATTGGCAAATCCCGACTCGCAAACTGTCATCGAAGCGATAAGGTAACCTTTTCAATTAATGTTTTGGATTTTGCAAATTTTACAAATTTTCCAGTGGAATACACTACACATTTTGTATCGTTTACGTAATTTTTTTCTGCCTTCGATTATATTGTGATATGCATTTAAGTAAACAATATGATAAGTGAAAAAGATAAAGATGAAAGTGAGAGTGGATTTTTTGATCTTATTTTCAAAAAAATTGATGGTAATTTAGCTGATTTGATAATAATCACTTGATTTCTTTGGAAAAACAACCATGGGAAAAAAAATTTATCAAAAATTTCCCACTTTTCCGCTTTTTTTCTCGGTAAATGCAAATTTCAACAACAAATTTCGCCATTTTGTCATCAAAAAAATTGAAAATATTAATGAAATTCAGTCATTTTAGACAAAATAAATAGTTTGTATAATTTATAAATTACAAATTGTAATCAATTCTTAATAGTTTATCAACTTTCAAGTGGCGATGCACTTAATAAGTTCAGATTATTATTTTTTTTTTTTTTTAATTTTTCAACTTATTATACAAAAATTTTTAAAAAAATACTCAGCTGTTAGCAAATACTATATCAAATTGATAAGAAATTTATAAATTCAATGAAGCGAACCGAAAAGTCAGTTGAATCTACAAAAAAGCTGTATTTTCCAGATACGGCTCAACCATATCAGTGATTTGACCATGATGTATTAAAAGCGATGAGATTATCAAAAAGTCGAATCTTATTTTTTCCTCCAAAATCTTAACTACTTGATTTATCGTTGTGAGAAAGTAATAAAAATTTTATACTTTCGATTACAGACTTGCAACCACGAGTATTGCGACACAACCAGCTGCGAATTTATGGCTAAAATGTATAAAATCGCAGAAAACAATATTGGGAAGTGTAATATTCATTTTCGAAAGCTCGACAAATAGTTAAGTGAATTGAATATCGTATTTCTTCGAAGAAACTCCGCAGATCTTATTAGAAATCATGAAATTTTTAACTGAATTTTTGATTAAGAAACAATTGTTTCACAAAACTTAGCGATTCCAACCCTAAAAAGGCTTATTTGTGTTGTATTAACGTTATAAGATGACTTGCATACCTTAGTTACTTTTTTACAAGAATAAGTACACAAGGTTACTCAAGTTACTTCAGTTACTCTTATACTAGGACAGCTAATTTATCTAACCAGAATTTTTAGTATCAGTTGTTTTTGAAAAATAACAGTATTTTGTTCTTATAAAAACAAGAGTTTACTTAACAAAAACTAAAACAAAAAAATTTTTATTTTAAAAAAAAAAATTTTGACACTTTTTAATACAAATTCTTTAAAAAAGTAACTTGTAAGTAACTTTTTAAGTAACCGAACTGAACTCGCTTGCTTTTGTTACTTTCTAAGAAAAGTAACATCTAACTGACGTAACTAGAACTTAACTTAGTTACTTTTAGAAAGTAATTTTCCCATTCCTGCTTAAATAAACCTGGAACTAGTTTTACAACCGAAAGTGCGGGAATACTATTCGAAGAAATACGGAAAAAAATTTTAAATTTACTAAAACCCTTTTTTGAATTTTAGGTGCATTAATTGGGGCATTGGCGCAGTTAGTTGACAATATTTTGGACACCGATGAAGAGATTTTGACTAGTTGGTCACACAAGGAACTCGTGGCAGCTATTCTAGAATCTCTCAAACAAATCGGGTGATCACTTTTTATCATTAAACATGCACTGAGGTTATGGCCTATATGTTGACATTATCTTTCCTTAAGTTTATCCGATTACTGTTTATGACATAATTTAAAAAATGATATATGGTTTGAAAATGATGCTTTTCACTAAAATTCGATACAAAATGTCAGTTTGTTTCTTAGGTTTCTTAAAAATTAGATGTTATCTGAGAATTTTTCTTATCAAACACACGTAGATCTTTATAATTTAAGTACGAATGACATTGTGGACTCTTATGGTTAGAAGTAGCCTCAATTGACCTAAAAGAATGCTATCAACACTCACATCATTGAGCCAACTGAAATTTTTGTTTGAGTTATCACAAGATTTTGGGGAAAATAAAACTTGTGACTTATAAATATTATAAATCAGGAGTGGTATTCATAAAAACCAGCATAAGTTTTCGCTTCTGTCAAAACTTAAGAATTTCATACGCAAAATCTTAAGTAAAATCATTGTTGTATGCTTGTGTAAATATTTGCGCAAGTACAGTTTTCTGTGGGAAAAAAACAATTTTTAGGAAAATGCTTAAGTAACCTTTTACTTACTTAGGAATTTGCGAAGGAATTCTTTCATGAATACCAACTTTTGCTTAGCATTAACTTGTGTCAAAAATTGATCGTAAGTTGTGTTTGTGAATACCAGCCCTGTTTTGTTTATGAATTTGCATATGAATTCTCTCATGAATGCCACCCCTGGATTTCCACAAACTTTCTTAACCCCCAAATCCTAAGGTTTATAATTTTTGTGTGTCATTTATGACATTTAGAAAAATGTTTCCGCGCTTTCCATGAACAGATTCATCAGTTCATAAAAAAAACTTTATAACACCATAAAGATAACAAACTGGGCATTGTATCAGATTGTATACAATTTTATCTTGCTCTTAATTTGTAAGAGAAAAAAAATGTTTTGAGTGACAGTTTTTATGGGTTTAATTGACTCACCAACGCAAGATGTTGAGTAAACTTCAACTTTACCTTTCAAAATTATCCAAAAATTATCCCCCCAAAAAAATTCAATTTTTGTACTAAAAGGGTTAAATCGAATTAGTCATTACACTAAAAACCCTAAGTGCACTATGATAACTCTATTATTAAATTACAAAAATAAAATCAATACATCACCGTAATTTACATATCTGATGAACCTTGAACTTGCTATTTACATTTATAGGCCATAACAATCATTCTTGGAAATAAGTTCATTAAACTTCGCCGTGAAATTCTTATCTAATTATTTTTTTCCTTTAGAAATTCCAACTCCGAAACCACAGATATCTTTTGCCACATCTTACAACTCATTTCCGTATCTCCCGACGGCTGTACCGTTATTAATCACCACAGGAAAGAAATTTTACGACTTTTAGAAAAATACCTCAAAGCAATTTGCGAACAAGATTTCGTAGATATCAATGGACGTCAATGCGGACTCGCGTCGTGCATCGATTTATTAGAAAAAATTTACTTATCGAATGAAAATAATTCCCAATTCACAGGTAAATTATTAATTCAATTCATTAATTAATTTTTTCTAATTTTCACCAATTTTTTTCTTTAAAAAAAATTAGGTTCGGCCATTTTTGGTTATTTACTTCAATTAAATCGATTTCTCACGCCAGTTCCGAGCGAACTTGGGACTCAATCGAATTTAAATCAAGTTTTAATAGACACGGTGTCGAATTTTTGGAGTCAATTGATCAGATTTTGGTCACAGGTACCAAACAATGCGCGATCGATGAATGAATTATCAATTTTTGTTAATTTCAGCTCACGCAGTTGTTAGAAATACTCGACAAAGCGCCTGAAAAAGACGTCAGACATCTTTTGAAAAGTTTGAAACTCCGATCCGAGTTTCCTTATATTGAACACCTCAAGGAATCGATGGAGAAAACGGGATCTTACAACCGATTGAATGAATTGATCAACAACGAACTGAACTATTAAATTGGTGCTTGTTCGCTTACAGAATCAAAAGTTTAGATAATTAAAATTTTATTATGTCTTTGAATCTGTCTTGGAATGCGCCGCCTCCAATTTAATTATGTTAAATAAAGTTAAGATGAACGATTTACTTCTTGCAAGTAGGAAGCGTATATCTTCTCCTGGGTCTCGTATGATTTAACGAGTTTCTTCAATTTTCCTTTGCTAAGTTCCTTGCCGGTTGCATCGTGGGTTGGGATTCCCTAAAAATAATTGATTTTAAAAGATTTTTTAAAAATTTTAAAAATTTTAAAAATTAAAAATTTCGTACTCTTTCATCGAATAGCGAATATTTATCAATTTCCTTCTTAAACATTTCGCTCGGTGGTATTTTTCTCTGCGCTTCTTTCGCCTCTTGGGCTTCTAACTGTTCTTTCTTTTTTCGTTCTTTTTCCGCCCGTTTTTCCTCTTCTATTTTCAATTTTTCCTCCCGTTCTCGTAAAAGTGTCTGAGGATCGACTAATTTGATTACGGAAGAGCGGCCATCTTGATCTTCTAAACGAACACCGAGTGCAGGAAGAATGTCATTTCTCAGAGTGTCGCAAGATTTCAAAATGTCCGAAACTATTTTAAAAAAATAAATTTTTCAAATAATTTTTTTTTTTTCCTACACAAATTACTTTTTTCTTTTTTCGCAATCGCCCGCACTTCCTCTCTGAAACTTGCCAAAGCGACAACATATGGCATAATTCCTTCTTCAGACTGAAAAAGTAAACAACCAAAGTTCAAGTTTATAAAAAAAACAAAAAACACTAAACACTTAATTACAGTTGTAGACGATTTCGAATTCTGAAACCCAATTCCGTCTGATTCAGTGACACCGAAAACTTTAAAAATCCACGTGATGTAAGTAGCGATTTGTTTCAGAATTTCATAATTGGGTTCGGTGGAGTTATTCGTGTGATGCTGAAGATTGATGTTGCAAGTACTTATTAAATTACGAATGTTGTCTAAAACAGAAGCGGTGTCGATATTATCTGTAAAAATAAAAATAAAAAATTAAAAAAAAATCTAAAATCAGAACAAATCTTTATAAATTAAGCTTACCGCACACAGCTTCATGAATTTTACTCTTAAACGTAGAAAAACTGGCAAAAAAATTTTTTTTTTAATTCGAAAATACTTAATTTTAATTATATTATGTAAACACGCATACTTTCTAATCAAGATTTTGTCAACCTGCTCGAACTTCCGATAACCTTGGCGCCCACAGGGTTGTAATCTGAGAAGATCTTTTATGGTCAAGAAGAATTCCTTCGATAAAATTTAATTTAATTTTTTTATTCAATTTACAAAAAAATTTAAAACTCACATTAGCCATTTTTTCAAACTGAATCGCCAAATCCATCGTGTTTTGGCTGTAATCCAATGTGTCTTTCCACGAATGCATTAAAAATGCGAGTCTTAATTGTCGAGCTGTGTTTTTCTCCAACGCCTCTTGGATTGTGATGAAATTTTTTAACGATTTCGACATTTTACAACCGGATATGGTTAAGTGTCCAGAATGCAGGAAAAATCGGATCCATTCGTCGTTATCAAAATAAGCCTAAAAAAATTCATTCACTTAGATTTTTTCATTAAAAAATAATCAAATCAAATCACCTCCGACTGAGCTAATTCGTTATCGTGATGAGGAAATCGTAAATCGATACCTCCGGTGTGAATATCGATACATTCGCCGAGAATTGCACTCGCCATTGCCGAACATTCGATGTGCCAGCCCGGTCGTCCCTATTAAAAATTAAGAAAAATTTAATTAATATGTTTAAATAGCGACATTGAAGCCAATTATTACTTTTCCCCAATCGGAATCCCACGCTGGTTCGCCTGGTTTCGAGGCTTTCCAAAGAGCAAAATCGTTTCTGCTTTTTTTGTCTCCTAATCGATCATCCGAAACACTTAAATCCCCTAATTAATCATTTTTTAATTATTAAAAATGATTTTTTTTTAAAAAAAAATGATTATTTGTTTACCTTCTCCTTCATCGAGCGCTTTCGTATCTCCGAAAGCTTCTGGAACTAATTTCGCGTAACGATGATTCGGATGTTTGTTGAAACGGTTCGTGTCGAAATAAACGGAACCGTTCCTTTCATAACTGCGAGAATTTAAACGGTTACAATAAATTCGCGAATAAAATATCAGTTTTAATTACGCCATTTCGTTATCGATGATTTTTTTCACGTAATCCGTAATTTCACTCACGTATTCACTAACTCGCGTTAAAACATCCGGGACCAACACCTGTAAAACAAAATTAATTAATCTAATATCAGAAAATATAATCAAAAAAAAATTACATTCAAGGAATTCATATCATCAAAGAATTTTTGCTCCCAATACTGAGGTAACTTTGTAAAAATTGAATTATCCGAAATATCCTTTCCGTATTTCGAATCCAACCACTGCGATAAAACATCCTTCGATTCCTTTTCCATTTCTTTTCGTTTTTTCTCAACTTCCAATTCATTTTTCGATTTTATTGCCTCCTGTAGATTCTTAACTGCGATTTCAACTTTTCCCACAATTCGTTCTAACATTTGTTTCTTATCAGCGTCCGTAGTTAAACTTAATTTCTCAGAAAAAGGCTAAAATTAAAAGCAAACAAATTGTTAACACGCAATAATCTTATTTTAAAAATGTTCTCACGATCATAGCTGCCGCAATATCCGCAATTAGTTGATCTAGTGGTAAATTTTTCGCTAAATAATCTTCGATTAAATAATTTTGCCGAGCTCGCATGATAATTTTATCATCGATATCAGTAATGTTCATCACGTATGTAACGTCGTAATTGAAATAATCCTTAATAACCCGTCGCAAAATATCAAAAGAGATGTATGACCTCGCGTGTCCCATATGGGCCGCGTCGTAAACTGTGGGACCACAGCAATACCACGTTACTCTGTTTCCATTTAAAGGGGTAAAGAGTTCCTGAGTTACAAAAAAACATTTATTAATTCATAAATAAATTTTGCCGGCATCAGCATGGCTTCGCCAGTCATCAACGTGTCACTCACTTTCTTCCGAGTCAAACTATTATATAGTTTTAACGAAGGGGCCGGTTTTGATCCGTTATTTGACCAAAATGGTTCCATTTGCTTTCCTAAATTATATATGTATAATGTTGTATTTTTAATTGTCTGAAGAAGAACTCCGAACTTACCGAGTATCTTGCACGGGCACTCAACTCTAATTATTGCGGCGAGACGGTTATCTATTTTTTGCCCGGTTCTAGCGTTATCACGTGTTACGGTTAGCCCGGTAGGGATGGCCGATACGATATTATTGTATCGGGACGATACGGGACTGATATTTCGATGCATATAGATATTTTCAATGTTCGATATGTATCGATGTATCGTATTTACATCATATTTCTAATTTTTACCAAATATTTCATTTAACTTTTTCAAAAACTTCTTTTTTCACATGATTTCAATTTTTAATTTTTTAAAAACTATCTTTTTCACTTTTTCATTTTTATTTTTCACATTTCAAAATATTTTTTCCATATTAAAAAATTTTTCAGACAACTTAAAAAATTTTTTTAAAGTGATTTTAATTTTTGATTTTTTAAAAACTATTTTCTTAACTTTTTCATTTTAATTTTTTATTTTTTCAATTCCAAAATATTTTTTAAATCTTAAAGAATGTTTCACCTATTAAAAAAAATTATTTTGTAATACGGTATATCGTATCGTATCGCATCATATCGCAAATTTTGACGATATATCGATTCATATCGTATCGTAATAATTATGATACGATATGTATCGTGTATCGATATTTTTACATTTGTGCCCATCCTTATAGCTAGGCTTATATCACATTTCATGACGTCACATCCTATACCTCCCGTCAATCTCCCAGAATCCTCTATATAAATCCATAGGATCTTATTCTCGCATTCAACGTCACAGTCAAAGACAATCACAACATCAAAATGGCGGAGAATTTAGCAGGTAGTCTAAGGCAATACGAAGCCCATCTTCAACAAGTAGAAGCAGCTTTAATCAACGAACCGGATAACGAAGATTTGCTAAAACTGAAATTGGATTTGCAAAATGTGGTGGAATTGACGCAACAACTTTTAAAACAATCCAATTCGAATAGCGAAGAAAAAAAGTCCAAATCCGATGTCAAAGGCACGTAAACAATCACTTTTTCACACTTAAAATTCAAACTAACATTTCCATTTCTCTTTTCAGGTGAGGGATTGTCGAATTTTGCAACTTTACCGTCTTTTGCGAGCAGTTCAGTGAACTCAACAAATAAAAACCAGTCGAAAAAAGCACAATTGGCATCAGTACGAGAATATCACAAACAAAAATCGCAAAAGAAAGCGCAGCGAATGAAACAACTCGAAGAAGAAAGAGAAGCAGTAAAGACCAGTTGGCAACAATTTAACACGAAAGCTTTTAAGAAAAACAAAAAGGGACAAGTGAAGAAAAGCATCTTCGCCACACCGGACAATATCAATGGTCGTGTGGGAGTTGGAACGTGCGGAATTGGAGGGAAACCGATGACCGAATATCACCAGCAAGAAAAGCGGCATAAATCGTCGAAAACTTAAATTTCATACATTTTAAGGATTAAATGTAATGTAATAAAAGGATCTGAGAGGCGAAATTCAATTAAATTGTAATAGTTCTAATTATTATTATTGTATGTTATATAAATGTCATACATAAGTTAAAATAAAAATTAGGGTTTTCTTTTTTATTTTTATTTTTTCTTATTTTTATAAATTTGAGAAAAATTAATGAAATTTGTAAGTTAATGGAATTATCATATCAATTTGAATTAAAACCAATGAAATACGTAATTTTTACAAATTTAATTTGAATTTCATCACTAAATAACTGTAAAATAATCTTTATAGTTGAAATAAATTTCCGTTGTGGAATTTTGCGAATTTAAACTAAACGATGCGCACAGTCCATTGTTTACACTTGAATTCACCGATTATTGCATGAAAAATTCCAAATGTTTTCTTCAAGTAAGAAGTATTTTCTTATGTGAAGAAAACGTTGTAATCAGTGTAGAAAAAATTAATTTCTCTCTGATTTACATACACATTTATTCTTACCTGCATAAATCAGCAAAACATCATTACGAACTGCCAACAATCCAAACCTAATATGGCACAACTATTTCTAGACAACCGTTTCAGCGATGTCACCGTCTACGTCGGCTCCAGCAAGCAAACTTCGTGGAAATTTCCCGTTCATCAGATGGTTTTAAGTGCGTCTAGTCCCGTGTTTGCCGCCATGTTTAGTGGGAATTACAACGAGAGTCAAAACAAGGAAGTTATAATCGACGATATTTGTCCGCATACTTTTTATAAATTACTTTTGTGAGAAAATATTCGAGTTTTTTAATTCCTTGATGATTTTTTTAAAAAAAAATTATTTTATTTTTTAGTTTTTTGTACAAAGACGAATTAAACGTCTCCCTGGCATCAGAAGCCATCGACATCCTACAAGCAGCCGACAAATACGAAGTAAAGAAATTAATATCGGCGTGTTTAGAGAAACTGGCCAAACTAGACGTGACGTTGGACAACTTTTGGCATTATTTTACAAACTACATAACCTACGGCGACCAGCTAACATCGACTCAGATCAAAATCAAAATTTTTGTCTTTCTCGATAAATACGCGACTTCGATTATAAACCACGAAAACTTTGCTCTGTTATCTCCAGAAGCGATCTTCCAAATAGTCTCGAGAAACACTCTTCAAGTATCAGAAATCGATTTATGCAATTCCCTCGTCCACTGGGCCAAAATGCAATGTTGTGCAAAACAAATTTCGCTCACAGTGCAAAACCAACGCAAAGTTCTTGGAAAAGCTTTGTACCAAATCCGTCTATTAACTCTGGACAAAGACAAACTCCAAACGGCATCGATTCACGAATTACTGACGCCGGAAGAGAGCGAGCTGTTCGGCGACCAGTCGAACACGTTCCCAGCTTTCTGGGACGCGAATTTGATGTCCAGAAAACGAGAAAAGTACTGGACTTTCCAACAACCGAACGTAAAACAACGATGGTCGTCGACGAGTACTTATTTCGTCTTCGCTAAAGACACGTTTATACATTCCATCGAGATCCGGTTGCGTGGGAGGAAGTATAAAGAGGTTACTAAGGTGACTGTTAGTACTATGAGTGCTGATGGGGTTAAGTTGACGATCAAAAGCGACTTTTATTACGATTTGTTGAAGTCTATCGTGCGAGTTTCTTCTGTTTATGTTAAGGCGTTGACTGTGTATAAGATAAAAGTCGAACCGTGCGAAGCTATAATTACTTGTCCTATCGAGGATTGTTGGCCGTGGGGATACGAAGGTGATGATCCGGTGTTTTTTAATATTTGCGTGCCCGATGTAATAAATTTGGATACTTTTTTGACCGCTGATTATTGGAGGACGACGTTTGCGAGCGATCCTGATGAAATTTATGAAAGTGGAGTTATATATCCGGAGTTTTTATACGGTTCTTGTATTTTTAAATTGCAGGCTACGTTTTGTTGAATACTGTGTGAAGTGGAGTTTGTATTGAAATATCTGGAATAAAGTTGTAAAAATGGTTTTTTAATTTTTTTTTTTAATTTACTGCGATTCGGAGCAGAAATTTCAGTTTTCAGAATAAAAGTTAAGGAATTTGAAAATAAATAGCGAAAATGTGATCAGTGCATTCAAAACAGATAAAAATAAACTTCTCTGCAAATCACAGATTTTTTAGGTAAGCTTTCCTGCAAAAATACACAATTCTTAAGGTAGGCTTCCCTGCAAGACACAATTTTTTTTTTTTTTTTTTTTGCGTTAGCTTACAATGCACCATTGGTTGATTCACGTGCCTATTGTCATTCATAGTTGAATGATTGTTACTGGAAAATTCAAGTTAAAACGAATTCTACAATTTGTTTAAAATTTTTTGTAACGATTTCGGAAATACATTCTTTGTATCCCTCATTCCCAGTTGACAATGGCAGACGTGATTGATTCGGCTATAAAAGAAGAAAAGGATCTGCACTACAGGGACGAAACGACTGACCTATCCATTTACATAGGACCAAACAAAACCAATTCGGTCAAAATTCCAGCCCACAAACTGATTTTAAGCGACGCGAGTCCAGTGTTCACCAAAATGATGATCGAAGGACATTTCAAAGAGAGCGAAACGGGCGAAATATTCATAACGGACATACGACCAACGATATTTGAAAACATCTTAATGTAAAACCCTTAACTTTTCTTCCTTTAACAATTTCTAAACTTAAAGAAAAAAAAAATTCCAGATACCTCTACAAAGGAATCCTGAACGTATTATCGATGGAGGAATGTCTTGAAACGCTTCAAGTCGCCGACAAATACTTCATGAGCGAACTAAAGAACATTTGCCTCGACGAGATGTTGAAATACGAAATCACCGACGACACTTTCTGGCATTTATTCCACAACTACCACAGCCGAGGACTAGACCTAATAAGCGAGGAAATGATAATCAAAATGTACAACTATCTCGACGAAAACACGCGCGAAATACTGAACCACGAGAACCTGCAACTCCTCGACCGCGAAGTCCTCTCCAGAATCATCCAACGCGGCTCCCTCAAAGTGAAAGTGGACGAACGACTCGTCTTCGACAGCGTCGTAAAGTGGGCGAGCGCCGAATGCAAGCGGCTCAAACTGGAGCCGACGCCGACGAACGAGAGGAAGGTTTTGGGAAACGTTTTATTCCTGATCCGCTTTTTCCGGATGTCGAAGGAAAAGTTTAAAGACGGGCCGATGAAGTCCGGGATCCTGTCGCTCAAGGAGATCGACTCGATGCTCCGCGACTCGTACCCGCGGAAGACGATTTTACCGCCGCCCTGGAACAACCAATTGCTCTCGTGTCCGCGAGAGACATTTTGGTCACTCAACACAATGATTGTGTGTCGCAGAACCGATTGGGAAACCACTTGCTTTGTTTACGCAACCGACGTCGTTGTTCAAAGTATCGATTTTTGGTTTTCCAAAGCGTGCAACGCCCACGTGACACTGAGCGAGCTGAACGGACGAATCATCAAGAGCTGGCAAATCGTCAATACGGACGACGAGCAGAGCGAGTTGAGAGGGTTCACGAGGTTGGAAGGACCTTTGTTTATGCGTGAATTTACGTGTTATAAACTTGTAATTCATCATTTCATGGACAAAGACGATCTCAAGGTCGAGTTTTGTCACGCGGGGCCGTGGGGAGACAGGTTCGGCGAGCAGACGGTGTTCTTCACCTGTTTGTTGTCGGATATTAAGAATATGGAGAAATGTAAGAGTGTTTCTTACTGGAAGAAGTTTTTTATTGATAAACCGGGGGAGAATGAGGACGAGAATATTCCTACGCCGTCAAAAGTCTGCTTGATTTTTGCTATGAAAACTTCCTTTTGCTGAATTTGTTTTTATCGATTAATATTTGACTTTTCAAGTTGTTATTGAGAGAATTGAGTTGAAATTTATTTGCATTTTTTTACTTACCGTATGTGAGAATCATAGACTATTAGTAATAAAAGTTCAATTTAAAAAATAGAGAAAATTGATTGTTATTTCAACAAATCCTTACAAACAATGGTATAAAAATTTCTAAATTTATCATTATTGTTTACAAATCCAACTTGTAAACATGCTACGAAAAATTTTTGTAAAAATGTTTTCTTTTCTCTGAAAACACAAACACATGCCATTTAAAATCAACCAAAGTTCACTTAGAAGTTTGTTTTGAATCAAAAATACATCACGTTTTAAAATTCCTCACAAATATTCAAGAAGAAGTGTAAATAAGCCTTAACTATTGATGTGTAAAAGCAATGCAGACAGCTATTGACACGACTCACGTCGCAGGATTGTATTTGAGTACTCATTTGAGCGACATTACGTTATTTGTCGGAGCGACCAAACGAGATGCGTGGAAATTTCCGGTTCACCAACTTGTGTTGTGCGCTGCGAGTCCCGTGTTCACCGCCATGTTTACCGGCAATTACGACGAAAGTCAGAAGAAAGAAGTGCTAATTCGAGACATCAGTCCTTGCGTGCTCCATAAATTACTCATGTAAATACTTGTTATTCGAAATTACGAATTTCTGTTAGTAATTTTCACTCGAATTTTCGAATTTAGGTTTTTGTACCGAGGCACGCTCGTCGTATCATCGTTGAGCGAGGCAGTCGACGTTTTACGCGCAAGCGACAAATACGAAATCAACAAACTAAAAATGGCATGTTTCAACGAAATCCTCAAATACAACATGTCGCTCGACGATTTCTGGATCCTCGCGAGTAACCACATCGATTTCGGCGATAACTTGACGTCGCGAAAAATGAAAATCAATATTTTCCGTTTTCTCGACAACAACGCGTCGGCGATCGTCAACCACGGGAAATTTGTTCTCCTCGACCAAACTACTCTTCTCAAAATCGTTTCTCGGAACACTTTCCACATAAACGAAGTCGATTTGAGCGACGCTTTGGTTCACTGGTCGAAAATTCGCTGTTGCGCGGAACAACGGGAAATGTCGGCGTGTAACCAGAGGAAAGTGTTGGGCGACGCGTTGTACGAAATCCGTTTTCTGACAATACCGATCGAAATCCTTCAAAATCTATCGATATTCGAGCTACTAACGAACGAGGAAAAAGAGTTGATGACTCAACTACCAACCGCGCTAAACCCGCCGTGGAAATGTGCGTTGATGAAAACAAAAAGAGAAGCGAACTGGAAATTACACTCGAACATAAATCTGAATTTCTGGGACACCGAGTACACGACCGCTTACTTCGTATTCGCCAGAGACGCTTTTTTAAACAGCATGATAATCGGTTTGGAAGGTCGTGAAGATCGCCTTACCAACGTCACCATAAGCGCGATGGATAAAAACGGATCAGCGATTCCGGTTGAAAACTCCTTCAAGCAAGACGAGATAACACAAACGGTTAACATTTCGTCGGTTTACATAAAGGCTTTTTGCTGTTACAAATTGGTTCTCGAGCCTAAGAACGTGCGAACTATTGTTTTTGATGAGGAATTCGATCTGTGGGGCTACGATCATAACAGGAAAGCTGTTTTTTTTAGTATCTGCGAGAACGACGTGCTCGATGTAGAGAAGTTTCATTCGTCTGATTACTGGAGAACTGTTTTCGGGAGAAGCCCACCGGCGCACGACGCCGATGTATTGTTCGAAGTAGTTAATAGTAGTTGTATTCTAAATGCATCTGCTATGTTTTGTTAAATAAAATCTTAGTTGTTCACTTACCTTGAGACTGCGAATGAAGAATTGTTTGCGTTAAGCGGTGTTATTAATTTTGACAGTTGGATTTTGTTTTTGCGTGTTTTTTTTTCAAATTTTTTAAAGAAAAAAAAGAGCGCCGTTTATCAGGATTTAAAATAATTTATTACATTTATTCACGTGACATTGAATCAACACACACTTGAACTTATTTCTTATTTACACTTACACACCGACCGTACAACGGAAAAAAATTACCATAGAATAATAAATGACGAAATTTGTCATCCAAAGTCATAATAAAAGTGACAAAGGATTTAAAAGTGACAAATTAAATGCGTAGTTGTGTAAATTTTAAATTTTGGTTTCCGATATATTTTTTTTTTATTGAATTTAATTTAGGGAAATTTATTCAAGTAAACAAACGAGCGGAATGTTTTTATTGGTTTTAGTTTAGCATTTCAAAATCACGCGACATTTTTTATTTAATTTCGAATTTTTTATTATTTTTTTTTTGTTTTTTTCTCATAATTTTGATTAATGTCTTTAGATTTCAAAGTTCAAGTTTAATTACGACTTCAAACTCGATTAAATTATGGTAATTAATATTGATGAAGTTGATAATTTCAAAACTTTTATAAAATTATTATTAATTAATTAACTTTAACCGATTCAAATTGGAAATAAATTAAAATTCATTTTATTCCATTCATTATTATTATTTTATATTATTATTAGTTGTATATATCCTTTCAGTCCATCGGTATACTTTTGGCCGACCGAAGCCTTCACGCCTGTTCACAACCAAAAACAAACACAATCTCTTAATTTGACAGTTTACGAGTTTAAAACGTGAAATCAGAGAAGAAAATTGGGTGTCATGCAGTGAATCATAACCTATTTCAAAACATTTCTAACAAAACACACTCTCACCTTTGGATATTCGTTTAATCGCTGTCGGATTTCTCTCAGCCAAACTCCATCATTTCTTTCGGCATCGTCGTCCATTGCCGGCATTTCGTACTGGTGGTTTCGTTTGCCGCTGTCAAAACAAATAAACAAACAAAATAAAGATAAACTCCCTTTTAGTTGATACAATTCAATCGTCGACGCAGTTTAATTTGCATTTCAAAACGTCGAATGACGTCAACTCGTCCGCGAACTTCTCAAATTGTTTTTTTTACATTTTATTTTACGAGCGCCGCATAAAAGATACAAGTTTTCGGGTGTTTATTGAAAAATAAAACGTAATGGATAGTTTTAAACTATTTTACGAACTGGACACTAGTGAATGAAGTATTTTCTATGAAAAACCATTACCTTGAGAGGTAGTTAAAAAAAGCGTTGTTTTTATATGACTATTTGATGCATTTAATCAGAAGATTAGTTTCGATTTGAAATCTAATTAAACTCGGCTTTCAATGCTGAATTATCATTCTATTGTTAATAAAGTACTTAAATTTTAATTGGAAAACGTTTTTTAAAAAGTGTTTCATTCAATAATTCGTCGCTAATCTCAAATACGGAAGTGAGAGATGTTGAGGTGAATTTATTACGCACGGGTTATAAGTGCTAAGTAAACTCGTAAGTGCTTAGAACTCTTAACCTGTACTTCACCTGGCTTTTATTTATATCTTAAGGGTGTGGATTGACTCGGATTTGTGTGTATAAAAACTGCAACTCATGATTTCAATCTCTTTTTTTCACTTTCGCCCGAATGTAAATATTACACGACAGCGTAAATTTTAAATTCAAATATCACTTTCGAGTTTTCAAGTTGAATTAAGGTAAAGATTTGTATAAATCATTAAAGTTCACCTCATAACTTTAAAAAATTAATTATTTTTTCTTGTTTTAAAGAAAAAAAATCTTTGTTTTAAAGGTATAATAAGGTCCGACGTGTCCACTGACCTTATAACAAACTACGCCTAACTCAAACCAATCTTATTACCTTGCAATCCAGTTTATTCTCCGAGAAATTATGGAATAATCCTCGCTATATGTTCTCTCTGGGGGATTTTCATTACTTGAACCCCATATTACAGCTAGGGAACTCCTCTACTACCATTTTATGTGTTTTTATACTACATTTTTATAAGTTGTTACTAAATAAAATGAAAAATACACACTTCTGATTGTTTTTGTCACCACGGCATGTATTTTTATCCTTAGTTATATGATCCTTGGTGTGGCTATTAGAGAAAATAGTTCGTTTAACTCACATTTTGTCAGGGTCGATGACGCCGAATGCAACTGGAACTGTGACGAGTTTTCCTTTCATCTTCGAAAGCGCCAACAGAGTTTCCAGCTCTGCCAGACGTTGGTCCGAGATCCCGCTTCGTTTTTCTCTGCAAACACCAATAAATCAAGTTATTGTACTACGCAACTTTGTATTCGATTTACCTTTCTATCGAGGCGCTCTTTACCGTCGTACACGCAGGCGATATGATTAAAATGAGCAGGGCAATAAGTGATTTCGTTGATACCATTTTTCTGCAAGTAAAAAAAGATGTAATTATTGCGAGATTGGTGCATTTGCCCACATAAATCAGGGAAATAGCTTTCGCAAGAGGATATTAGCACTTTAATGGTGTTTCACGATTTTTAAAAAAGAGTCTATAAATAATAAAACGCAATTAAACGAGTAAAAATTAACAAGTTTCTTGTGAAAATTAGTTTCAGGATTCGATTTCTTTTTTCAGCGAGCAATTGTGAGTGATTTTCGTGTGTGGGATGTCTGTAAAGCACCTTGTTATTCCTAATAACTACCATGATAAGTAGGGAATGTGGGGAAAACTGACGTCAGCTGTGGCTAAAGTGAAGAAGCCGAGATTTCATTAAGGCTACAGCCGGACCTTGATTTAGATCTGAGTGTTTGTTGGCGCATCTGATTTCACCTGAGTAATTGGATGATTGTCCAACAGCTCGCGGTATTAAAGCAATTCTCGATAAAGAATTTCTTCATTTACCTTTTAAAATACCAGTAAACGAGTAGAAAAGCTCAATTTGTGCTGAGTAATGTTTAATTTTGTCAATTTTCACTTCACTTCTCGTGAAAACCGCAAGAATTTTTGATCAACTTTTCCGCAAACGTAGTGACCTTCAAGTTTGTGTTTATTTCCATTAAATAGTGACTTGATACATATTTTATGGTGAATAAAGCTAGAAATGTTGTTCAATTGCATTTTAATTAGCTCCGAGTTAGCGTTGAGGGCAAGTCCTAACTCAAAGTCAAGTTAGTGTAATTGAAGTTTAGAAAACTCAATACAAATCGCGCGTTCAAAGGTTAACATTTAAAGTTTGCTCAATATCACAAACTGCGCATGCGTAGACGCTATGCACACCGAACATTTATTCTTTTAAGGCGAAAGCTGGGTCCATGATTTTATTATTCTTATTTTTTTCTGTTGCTTGGCAACTAAAATGAAAGGAGCCAATTCTATTATTTCATCAAATTTGGCCTCTTAGACTCAAATTAAGAAATTTACTTCAATTTGAAGGTATAAAATCAAATGAAGCATCTCTTTCACGATGCTGTAATCATCAAAAACTATACAAAATGATAAAAAATATTTATATACAAAGAAATTCTTTGAAATTGTAAAAGTTTATGTTGAATTTTAACTCTAATTGACGTTTTAGAAAAGAGTTTCAACTATTAAAGTGAAATCTTGCCGCAGAAACTAATTTTTCACTCAGTTTGTGTGTCTTTGGTAATTTGTTGCTAACATGACATCAAAATACGGGCGCATTATTAATAAAAGTAGATAATGGAAATGGCTGGAGGTGTTCATTAAAGAATTTTTTGTGGTGATGAGAGTATAAAGTTGAAGACAAAAAGCAAATATTTGACAAGCACTTCTTTGTTTGGAGACTTGTCACTTTTAGCTCCAATTAAAAATATAATTTTTGAATATATTAAAATAAATCACTAAATTATTTAAATTACACCATTGATCCCACCACATTTTTGCATAATTTCCACAAAGTCTCAATTTCCTCCTCATAAATGAAAACAATAACATTTCATTACAACTTTTAATTGAGTTATGGCTAAATTAATAAACAATTATTTCCAGTTAGAGCAAGACATGACCTCGGGAAGCATCAACAACAGCTGTAATAAAGTATCTCACCCACTTCTCACACATCACAACAGTACAACACAACACAACTCAAAACAAATTGCTTTGGGAAACTTTCCACCAACAATTCACCAAACCAAACACCAAAAACAAACACTCTGATACCAAAAACACAATTTTCCAACAACACAAAATTCAAAAACAAACAAAACATTTCTATTTCTTACCTAGAAAATCCAAGGGACATTAGTGCAAATCCTTGACGTGTGTGTGGACGTGGTTTTGAGAAGAGTCACTGTGCTTTGTACCTGCATGTTCTTTTATACAGGGCCCCGCACTCTGGTGGCCATTCGAGCAACCAGATTTTATCTTCCTCTATCTCGACTACCCACCCACACATTTCTCTTAAGATGCGATGAAGATGAAGTACAACACGTCACGGCGACGTCACTAATGGCACTCGTTTACACAAGTGGATTTGCGGAGTACAGGTAGGAAGTGTCAAGTGATAAGACTCGACAAAAGTTATGATTTATAATCATGAACTTGTTGCTTTAAAACTTTATGAAAAGGAAAACTCATTTTATTTCCATCAAAAAATATTTTCTTAAAAAATAAAATGAAATTTGATTTTTTTCGATTAAAATTGTATTGAATCGTTTTTATTTATTTATCTATTTATTTATTTTTTTTGCTTCTCTTTAAGAAAAAGTTTGGGAGAAAAAAAATCAACGTAAAAGGAACTGGCATTGTAAAACGAGATTAAGGAGTTGAGCTTGGATCAACGACGCAACCAATAAACAAAAAAGGAGTGAAAATCCACACAAACACTCGCTGCGTAAATGGAATCAAGTAACGCGCATGAGCGGTGTTCAAATCGCTGCATCTCAATGAATAACAATTTATTACATATTGAAACGTTTTAATTTAATGAGAATGGATTTAATGTAATTATTTTCGAATTAAATGAAGTAAAATTAAGTTTATTCAAACATAATTCATAGTTATCCACAAACAGGATCAACTTGTCACTTAAAAAACAAAAAGGATGAAAATATTAAAATTAGATTTCAAAAATTCGATTGAAAAAACATCGATACAAAAGAAATTTATTTAAATTACGTCCTTGTTTGCTTATAAATTTTTATCTTATAAATTTTTATTACATTTTCAAAGATGAAATTCAGAATTTTAATTTTAATATAAATTTTCAATCTGAGAATCGAATTGAGATTTGAAATTATTTTTATTCCATTAATTAAAACAAATCCCAAAACCGCACAACACTTAAGGAGACAAAACAAATCTGATCAGTATTGAAGATCAATGCGGTATGAAGTGGCTTTTCAGGTCCCATTAGTTATTACTTGAGTTACTAATGGAAAAAGGTTAAACC
>JAQIXT010000390.1:0-38494 GCA_034700445.1 Stenotaenia linearis
GATCGCTCTACGTTGCACGTGTGTATTTCCTTTCGTTAGGTGCGTAGCGAAAACGTTTGAAAGTTGCCGGTTTCTTCAGGGAGTTGATTTTGTCGTTTGAAACTTTCTACTATTTAAAGATTCGTCTAGCAGTCATCTCCAGTTCAGAATGAGCAAAGCACATCCACCGGAATTAAAGAAGTAAGTAAAACTGATAGAATGTGAACGCGTTTTGTTAATTAAGTGGACTAGCAATAAACGTTATCTGCTAATTTGCATTAGTTTGGATTGTATACTCGTGTTATTTGCCTAAACGGCGGAATAAAAACTAATCAATCGTAAAATTTATTTTAAGTCAAATGTTCAAATAAAATGCACAGTCTTTTGTTTTGGTTTAGGCCTAAACGATTGTTTACTCAAACTATATTAATCTTTTTGTTTTGTTTCTTTTAGGTATATGGACAAAAGACTGGCTTGTAAGTATAAATTTTAAGATTTATTAGAATCAAATGAATTTTAATCTGTTTGTGTTCAGTGAAATTAAATGGAGGAAGACACGTATCTGGAATTCTTCGAGGATTTGATCCATTTATGAACTTAGTAGTCGACGATTGCGTCGAAGAGACAAAGGGTGGAGAAAAACACACAATTGGCATGGTGGTAGGTCTACGTTCTCATTTTTAAATGATTTGCATTAATTTTTGTTAAATAATTAGGTAATTCGAGGCAACAGTATTGTATTACTAGAGGCTCTGGATCGGATTTAAATCATCTTAAAAATCAATAAACATCATGTCATTTTATAACAATTATCAATGAATCATTTTATTTAGAATCTGATATACAATATAAAAATATGACTATAAGATGTATGTACAACATTTAACAAAAGAAAAAAAATAGATAAAACTCTACAAAAAAGAAAAAAAGCTAAAGCCACACATGTACAAGCGAGCGCAGCCCGCAGTCACTTGTTAAATTCATTTAATAAATTTTGGTTTTTCCATTTCATTGCCTAATAAAACTGATAATGCATCTTTAACAGCATGGTAAATAATATTTTTAACCTAAAAATTAAAAAAAAGCATTAATTCATTGTAATTTTGTATTCAATAAAATTTTACCTGTAACTTATCCTCGTGATTGGTATGGGTATCCGATAAGTCTCTAAATTCCTGGGTCAATGTGAAACAGTGACTCACATTTTCAGGAGAGACGAAATCTTCAGCTACTTTTATACAACTGTGAAGATTGCGCACCTATTTGTCACAGACATGAGATTATTGATTATTCTTTAAAAATGAGATTTTAATGTACCTGGTGTGGAGCACCAGCTGGAATAAAAACAGCATCTCCGAGACATTGCGCAATAGCGTATCCCTCCACTCCGTATTCTGAATAGAGACGCTCCCGCAATCCCGCGTCCAAATACCAGCTCTGGTCATGGATTGGGTCGTGATGAGCCTCTAATGTTTCTCCTCGCTCCACTGCAACCTTATTAAGTAAATCGCGTATTTTATCAGCATCTCTTGCATTGTAAATATGCCAAAGAGCGCCAGGCCGCTCATTTTTTTCACGAACTCGTCTTCGTGTTAAAATATCGCATCCAGCTTCATCAATTGCTTTCAAAGCCTCTGTAAAGAAAAGAAAAATAAAAGATAAACAAAGCTGCTGGAAAAAGAATATTTTTTTGGTTGTTACAATTCTAATAATGTTCTAACGTTGGAAATATATCTCGTTACATCTTAAATGAATTATTTCATCAGCTGAGGTCAAATTAAATCCATTTCTGCAATCATTAACTAAAAGCAGATATTTGGTAGGGGAGGGGGGGCTGGTGCACAATAATGATTTGCATCTAGGCCGAGGCTATTTCTACGAAAGTTCATAGTAATAGCCTAGGGGTGATTTCTACGAACAATTCACAGAAATTACTTAGGGGGTTATTACTACGAACATTCGTAGAAAAAGCCTTGGAGTTATTTCTACGAACGTTTGTAGGATTTATTTAATGGATAACAAGATATTTTCCATTCAATGTCAGACTCGCTCTGCATTTTGCGTACCATCTATGTGACGCTTGCTGTCTCCATCTCTGGGAACGCCAACATAAACCATTACGTTGACAGCATCACTAATGTCCAAGTGGAGATTTGTAGTTCCTTTACTAGGATACAATGCAGATCCGTATGCATTGTACATTTTAGGCCCTAAATCGGGCCTCACAAAACAATCTGGTAATCGTCCAGCTAAATTGAGTCTTCCATTGCGGTGAGTGTATTCTGGAAGAGGTAACGATTTCATGAGATCTTCAAATCTGCTGGGTAATAACTCGCTGAAGTCATCTCCGGGTGGCCAGTCCTTTAATTTAAGTAACATGAGAACACCACTGTCGTCTTGCATTCTTTCTAAAATTCCAGACAAACCAAAAAAAAATTACATTTCCAATTCAGTAAAACCAATTTCTTCCTTTACTTGTTAAATTTTCAAATCCTTCCCAGAATTTTCGCATCGGCTGGTCAGGCACGATATTCCCCGTGTGACAATTCACTAAATCGTTTTTTATGTCACCAAAGTCACGGGCAAACGCCTCGGGATGCCATAATGTCATATCGAGAGCTCTGTTCACTTCCGACACTAATACCGGCTATAAAGAAATGAACAAAATTAAAATTTCATCGAAAAAGTAAATATTATTTCTCTTACTTGTCCACGTTTCCACTGTTCTTGAAAGAGGTTTAAGTTGTTCTTGTGAATCGGATCGTGGAGACGAAGTAATCTGCCGTCGCACAACCAAGAGTGGGGAACATTTGGAAAAAGTAGTCTGCTTTCACTCAATGTAAAAATCCGTACTGGCAACGGATCCCAACCACTACGAGGTTGTGGATAGCGTCTCATGTAATGTCTAAGCCTTTTGTCTTCTCTGATTGCACTTTCGTCTTGCTTATTCACGCTCTGCTCTATCATGCAATTGATAACATCATCCAACGTATTCAATTCTTTCCGTTGAATTACTATAAAAATATAAACATAAATAAAACAATACTTACACAGCTTGCTTAAAAACTCACCTGGGGGTGGTGCACTTTTGCTGCTGTTATTTTTCCCTGATGGCCTGATTAAAAGTTCACGCAAAGTAGAAAAGTGTTCTTCACTCGACTCCGGCGCCTGGTCGCTACTTTTCGGTTCAAACGGCTCGTCCTTCATTTTGCTCGAAGAATTCAAAGCAACGTCAGCAAGCCATCTTAATGACGAAGACGCTTCGTCTTCTCGCTTAATATTCCCATTAATGAGATCAGCGTCGTTCAATCTTTCGGTTTTCACCTCCTTCACACCATTCGGAGACTCCGATTTTTTCTCATCGTTACTTAAACATTGCTTAACAGCATTCATCAATTCCTGAAAATCAATTTACCAAACAATTAGAAAATTTTAAAAATAAATTTATTCAAAATAATCCACATGCCTTGCAGATGCCGTTCGTGGGTGGCGAAATATTTGTTTCGGTTTGAGTGCGCACACACGAACAATGCATGGCTATATTCCATCTTCTCCTAACTGAATGTACCAATTTTCCAACCTCCCACAGAACTATTAAAAAACAATAATCATGACCTCCGATATCAAAAATAAATCAAATCATACCATTGCCAGCTACAATCTGCGTAAGCATCAGCTTCTCTTGTTCGTGCGGTTGTCGATTGTTACATAGCAACCAACTATAAACATCTCTATCTTTGCCGCAGCTTTGTTCTTCTAAAAGGTTAATGACACATTATTCGAGAAACAAGTTTGATTTTTTAATAAAATATTTACCATCCTCTGCAATTTTGCAGCTGCTGTTTTTTCTGGCCTTGTAACAATCAATGCAAACAACAAAGCCACATTTGCCACAAGCCCAGTGAAAATTAAACAGAGTTGTTTCGCACACGTCGCACATTTCTCGTACTCCTTGGACGACACGTTTCCAAGCTATTGTTTTATCTAAAACGAATCGGGCCATTCTTTGAATCAAACGTTTTCTCAGAAAACATTAAGCGATCTATTAATTACCATCGGACATGTGCACTTTATTTGCCTCCTGCTCTTGTTGGACCAAACCGCAAAACTGATTTCCAACGTGAGCCAAAATAAATTTACTGGTGCTCAAATCTAAGTCTTGCGGTGGAGCAGAAGGTTGCGGCAACCACAGTTTGAAATCTTCTTTTGAAACTGACTGCGGGTCAGCGAAACCAGCGTTTGCCATTGTAGCGGTTTTGCTGATCTTTAACTTCCGAAAAGCGAAAAACCGGCAAAATATATTGAGCATTTTCTTGCTGCGTGTATTTGTAATCCGGCATTCGCGACACCTATTCAATTTAGGTGCCACTTCACAACACGGACCATCCTGCAGAAACGATTCACCGTTTCGCCTCCCGCACAAAATATTACCTAAAAATTTAATTAATAATTTAATAATTAATTTACTAATAAATAAGTTAATAAATTTATTTTTTTAATTCAACAATTTCATCTTAATAATAGTAATTAAAAACGTACTACTATTTTTTGTTTTTTTCATCTCGTGTTTTCCAGGTTTAATCTTTGGCTTACGACCTCTTTTCTTTGGTTGGTTGGTAGAGCAGTCCATTTTTGACTCACCATCACTTTTCTCTTTCGTAACCTTGAACATTTATTTAAACATTATTTAAATTACTAAATTCTAACTGCTTTTAAAAAAGGAGAATGGAAAAATGCTAAATATATCAAAAACACCAACCTGATCCCAGCCCGCTTGCCAATTTTCTTTTTTACTCCTCTTTCTGGCTGGTTGAGCGTTAGCCAGTTCATTGTTTTCCCTCTCCATATGCAATTCCGATTCGGAAGCAGAAGTGGTCGATTCGTCCGTTAATAACGCCATGTTATCATTAAAATGGCCGTTGATTATCGGAGACATAACTAATTCTTCATTCGCAGCTTTGTATTGCATTGACCTTGAGGAAACGGTAGAAGAACATGGCGAAGTTACTGCTGATGAAACATAATTCGGTTCCACTTTTTTCTCATTATTATTGCTGATAACGTCATTGTTAACAATGGGGTTACTGCTATTCTTAGTCTGATTGTTATT
Source organism: Stenotaenia linearis (assembly GCA_034700445.1). Taxonomy (NCBI): domain Eukaryota; kingdom Metazoa; phylum Arthropoda; class Chilopoda; order Geophilomorpha; family Geophilidae; genus Stenotaenia; species Stenotaenia linearis. The sequence goes on from JAQIXT010000390.1 coordinate 5,090, forward strand.
ACTGTCTTCGTCCGAATGTCTTAGCAACCACGTCTTTTTCAATTTTGGAGCGTAACTACTACTGCTGACCGACGGACTCGCGCGCTGATCAACGGTATCTTGTTGTTGAGTGGTTAGTTGACTGGTTACGACCGGAGGAACAGTGGTCGTCCTCACAGTCGAAGAAAGCGACGACGGACTGCATTTCACCAAATCGATAATCCTAGATGACGTGCTCGTCGAAGTTACAACGTCGCTGAAATTAGACGCCGTAACCTGCACTTGAGATCCGTTTTGCACGTTCGGATTGAAAGCAACAGTATTTACGACCGTCGTTATGGTCGTCACACCGCCCGAGACCAACGGAGTCGGGGCACTGACGCGCGATAACACTGGATTGCCACCGACTGCAACTTGTTGGTTTACCGCCATCAACTCTGCTTCTCTTGTCTTCGCTTTTTTCCTATTCATACTTTCCTTAGCTGCCTTTCTTTTCAGCGCATCCGTAGCGTTGCTTCGCTGGCGATTTGGAACCTCCAAATTAAGAGGTTGCGTTTGCATGCTCGCAGAAGAACCTCTATAGTTTTGCAACTTTAGTAGTTGCTGATCCTTAATAACTACGTTCGAATCAGGCAACGGCCTGTTCACGTACTTGGATGTTGCTCCGTGAGCAATTTCGTGCGCATTTATTCTATAATGCGCCGGTTCCTTATAATGTTCCTGATTTCTCGCCGACGGATCGCCACGTTGGGGTAAGCCCATCGGTGGTTTAACTAAAACGCCTCTTACCGGTGGGATCGCCGGCGACGAAGATCGGGTCGTCGTCGTTGGCAATCGTCCGGCCTCTACGCTGTGACCCGAATTCGACACCGACCCATGGCCCATCAAATTGTACATCGGGTTCGGCACTAGTCCTTGCTGGATCAAGGCCACGGGCGGTGGTTGTGAATTCTGACCGACACTTTGCACTGAAGTTGCTCTGGTATTTCCCATGGCCGTTGCGTTCGTGTACACGTGGTTGCTGTAAGGAATTGTGGTAACACTGATGACCGTAGATGGCTGTTCGACTAAATTGGATTTCGCAGCACCGATTTGCATACCTGACCACTGTTCTTTGGAATAATGATGCGACCGTTCTACTTCGTAATTTCCTTTCATGGCGCCGCTGATTAATCCCGAAGATGGCACTTGTTGGCCCGTTTGGCTTCGTTCTTGCTGCTGTTGCATCTTCATTTGCTGTTTTGGCGACATTGTGCGAGGATGCGCACCTGCTGAGTTTTTTACTTGCGGATAAACACACGGACGCTGATCGTGCGAAGGCATTAATGGTGGCGGACTAGGCAAAGGTAAGTGTCTGTAGCCCGAAGGCGCAGTTGATTGTGATGAGAAATTCAGTGGGTGATGCACGTGATCGCTAGTCGAAGTCGGCCTGGACTTCGCTTGTAAACTCAGCTTATCTTGGCTGATATACGAATGTTGAAACGGCTGATATCCGTACAAACTGAAACTCGGTTCAGCTTTGGGCAACATTAACGGTGGTTCGTGGGCCATGTTATTTCTCCCGCTATAATCTGGCTGCTGCTGCATATTTGTATTTCTCAACTGATAAAAAAATTCAAACAAAATTAACTCCTTCGAAACTAACGCCAAAAGCAAATCGTTACCTCTGGATTGTGATACATTTGCGGTAATTGCGCGTATCTCGAAGACATCCACGTGTCGACTTCGTGCTTCTTCTGCGCTTCGTCCGAATAAACGCCGTGCGTTGGCACAGGAATTCTGTCGTGAGGACGGTGGAAATTTTAACATAAATAAATAGAGCAATATTTTTTTGCTCGTCAATTACCCGTCACGAGGATCCATCGAACGAACCCCGTACCGCGCCACACTGTCTTTTTGCTCCGCTCCGACCTTCTCGGCATGTTGCAACACGTTACGATGAGAAGAAACTTTACTGACACTATTATTTTTAACCGATAAATCGCGCGCTTGATTCATTGCCAAACCAGTTTTCTGCAAATCAAAAGACCATTCATTAATTAACCTTAAGCAACATCTATTTTCTTCAACCAACTTTCTGATTTGCGAGTCGAAGGCTTTCTTCGAAATGCTGTTCCACAGCCTCTCTTTGTTGATCTCTTCGTTCTCTGTCTCTCACGTGCTCATCACGTTCCCTGTTTATTTATTTCACTGTCAGAATTTTTGAATTGTTTCCATCAGTTCCCTTACCTTTTAATTTGGATCGCTTCTCCTTCGGGAATCATCGGATTCCACGGTTGTGAAATCTGAGAGCCATATTTATACTGACGCCAAACGCCGTCCTCCATCGAAGAATGGGGTGCGGGGTGAGTGGCGGAGGGAACAGCTGGTGAATGGGTCGAATACGCCATGGCAGGACGGGCCGCGGTCGACGAAACCATCGGCCGACCGTCGCCCGGGTGGGGGGCGACGGACGAGTGCTGGATCGAATGAACGTGGCTCACGCTACTCATTTCGCTTTTGACCACTCTCGGGTCCCTCCAGACGTTGATCGGTTCGCCCCGACCAACTGTGAGAGGACTGGCGACGGGACTACCTCCGGCTCGGAGGTTTTCCTCCATTTTTGTAGTAGCAATTCTCGTTTCGCCGTGTTCATCGTTGCCACCCCTGATCGTCGGTCGATCGTCGCTGTGCCTGGAGCTCTCGCTCGAACGAGAAGTTGATCTTTCATCGCTCGATCTCACGACGAACTTGTCGCTTATCCCCGAATCGGAGCAATGATCGTCGATACTCGTCTTTATAGCTTCGTTCACATTCACTTTAACGTCAGACACAACTTCGTTCAAAACAAATCCTTGCCTTCCCTCCTCTGCCATTGCTCTCGTATTATTCGTTGCTTCTTTATCGATCTCCCGTTCCTTATTATTATCTGCTTTTATCGTCGTCGTCGTTGGAGAAGAATTTCGTTTATCTTTGCTATTTCTTTGACGTTTTTCTTCGTCTATCTTCGACTTTTTGTGTCCTTTGTCACTTTTCAGACTCTGCTCCGAAATGTCACTATTTTCACTCGTTTTTCTCTTTCGTTCTTGACTTAATCGCGACTTTTCACCTCCTGTATTAAGTAAACAAAGCAATTATACTTTCAAAACCATAATCTCAAATCTAGAATAAATTTTTCCTAAGGTTGAATTGAATAAACATTGTACTTTAGACTACACGCGACGCGATTACGTGTCCTTGCTTTCGTTAATCTTATTTGTGAGTAATTTGCAGACTAAAATGGCGAAAATTCTCCTTGACTGGGACTGGCAATGACCGTCTTCCTGACTACAATTACACCCACCACCCTCGCCACATCCAATTTCCAAGAAAACTCGTATTCAACCCCTTCGCCCCTCACGCAATGAACTCGACCTATTCGATCGACCGCCTTCTTGCAGCTCACCCCTATGCTCACTCCACACCCTTTTCCCTCCCTTTTCACCCCTCGTCATTCCATAATTCATTCCGAAACAACCCACTTTATCGAAAGTGATCTAAAGCCGCTTATTCGCAAACGAGAAAACACCGTTTGCCAAATCGATTGAGTAATGGCTATGTATATCACGGGCTGATTGAAGAGAGAAACGAAAACAACAAACGACCTTGAAGGAGGAGACGCCAGTCGCCATTTTGCACGTCATTTAGCATCTTTTACCTTACCTCTTTCGTCATCGTCGATGGAATCCGTGCTTCTTTTGTTGTTTTTCTTGCTGTTCCGTGCGTTATTTGCCGTAGTATTGCCTCCTCCGTGCGGACTTTGACTGTGGCTTCGCGTAGATCTCGTGTAGTGACCCTGTAAATAAAATGGCGACGCCCCCGCTTACGTTAGTGGCTCGCTCTGTTCACTCGCGCTCCCCTGTTCTCCCACCCTCCTCCCAGGCAAGTCCATTAGGAGGTCGGTGGTGGGAAGGAACAGGTGAGTCATCGTCCTTGAGTTCCTCACCCCTTGTTGGTTGTTCAAGGTACAGGTGCGTCGTCGTGGAGTCACTCCTATGGTTTCCCCTTTGCGAATCGATTCCACCACTGCGCGAGGACAAAAATAAAACGCAAACTGAGCAATTTTTTTTTCTCTTCTCACAAACTCCAAAATCAACAAACCTCCGTCTCCAATAAGTCTAATCTGAACCAAACTTGGATCTTCGTTATGAACCTCCAAAACAGTGTCGTCAGTTAGGGTCAATTCCTATCAATTTCACACATTTATAAAAAAAACTCCAAAAACCAAACAAAATATTCGATTTTTACTGATTAAAATTTTAAAATTTATTTTTTACCCGTGTCGTGTCGTTATACGATCCAATAACGGCAGTATACCATTGTGTGGTCCCCTCCACGCGGTACACCTCAACACGGTACCCCGACAGCACAGAAGGCGTGGTAAGCAGCATGGATTGTCCATCCTGTTGTTCTACCCAACGACGAATGGCTTTTTTCACGTCATTATATTCCAAGGCCGATTCATATGTTAATTCATCTCCATCCTATAAACATACCCCACTTTCATTGTACTTTTTTTTCTTTATAAATCTACTGTGCACGTGTTTAGTGTTGTTTTGATGACGCCAGGAAAAACTGGTGCATCATCTAACAGTACAAGGTCACCTTCACTTCAACAAGTAAGCAGTTTACCGCTCCCATTCCCTCATAATTTTCCCTCCCTTCGAGCAACAACAAATTTGAGTTTCCAGAGTTTCCCACTCTATTTAATGCCGTGAAAAGCAAAATAAAAAATTTTAAAAAACCACACGTTAACACCGGCACTAAGTAGGTGACTTGCAAGTGGCCATTTGGGTCATCAGTTTGGGGCCGAGAAAAGCTCATGTTTACCTGATAAGGCGTTAATCTATCGTAGTCTAAAAACAAACGTGCTCCATCCACCAAACATTCAACTGGACGTAAAGTCGATTTGTTTACACCGGGGATGTCGACGAGACTCTTGAAAGACTGAATTTAAATAGAAATAAAAAAAAAAGTGTAAATTTATTGTTTATTTATTCCTTCATTTTGTGACTTTATAAAAACTAATTAAAAATCCATTTATTTCGAATTGAGTTCGTAGTATTGCTTGAAATAATTATCTGGCAGCAACAGGCACAGCGAAGAAAAACTAATGCAAGTAATTTGATTCTGCTTTATCCCTTGCCCTTGACAGTAAGTGCAAACCAGGACTAATCACCCGATACTTCGGACGAGCTTTTTTTCGTTTCAAACAATATCCGAATACTCACGTTCGATTTAAATACGAATCGTCACTTTACAACAGTTTAGTGTTTACTATTTTTAAAGCAGAGTTAAATAACTTAAAGCCGCTGCGACGTAATCAATATCAAATCTAATTAATCGCAGCGTTTTCCAAAGAATTTAATTAGAACTCATTTCTTTGCATAATTAGTGAAAGTAGGAGAGAAAAAAATTGATACTTTCACTTATTATTTAAATCGAATTACTTACAAATGCCGGCCATAATATCTCCCCGGTTCTGTCCGAGTTGTACGGATCCTTCCTCGGTGTCCATACGAGAGTATTTTCGACGAAAAATACTTGGAATTTATTTTTGTCGTAAACTCGAATCCATTTTCGTCCCTTCCAATCCGCGTCATCAAATTCCACAAATATCTGTAAAGTTCAGAATCGAGAAATTAATTAATAGTTCAAATGATATTAACTAATTTACGTAATAATCAAGCTCTCGTATAAATTAATTGTATCACAAAAAAAATGCAAAAAAAAAAATCCGGTGAGAATGCAAATGAGGTCTTAAATTTAAGATGACCTCCAGCTTGACTTAGTAACACTGTAAACATAACTCCTTCAGTCTGGATGGGAAATAAAATTTACAAATACACTTTCTCGAGATAAAAGATATATTTTAAAATAAATTATTTACCCCACAAAATTTGAATAATATATTCGAGTTTTTAAAAAAAAATTGTTTTATGTTGCTATGGTTGGACTCTCCACAACTGTCGGTTATGTTCACGAATTGGAAAATTTGTGCACATGTTGTCTCTTGTTCTTTAAATAATAATTTGCGTTCTATTTCGACTCGACATAAATATAAAAGGCCGAATGTTTTATACATCCATTTTTTTTTTTTTTGAAAAAATTTATTTCAGAGACGGAAAAATAGTTTTTCCGAATAATAAAAGGCGGAAAATCAATATTTATTTTATTTAATTCGGTCTAATAATGGCTTAACTGCACAAAAATTACTTTTTACCTCATTTTTGAGCGCTTAAACAAACAAAAACTATTTTATAACAATTGAAAAGAAAATCCATGGGAAAATCTCTTGACATTTCATGCAAAATTGAAATTAATGCGGGAAAATATTGATTAGACTTTGTTAAATTCATAATTTTTCAAATTGTAGTTCTATATTGATCGCAGCAAGGTACATTGGCCGTGGCACACAGAAAAATAAAATTGTACGAGTGCTTATCATTTAATCATCACTTAATCGTTACAGGTACGTTGTCCTTGGACCGAATCCGATTTTCAGTAAATTGACGCAAAAATAGAAGAAAAGAAAGAAACTCGGATCGCGTTTGGCGTTTCAAATTACACTGGGGAATTCCTCGCTATTTTTCAATGTTTATATTTTCCTTCATAACCCTCATTTAAAAACCAGGTCGCTCCTCACATCCTTCTTTTGTATACAATTACCATAGCTGTTCCATTTCCTACTCGCGACTTAGATATCAACTTGGATAAATTAAAAGTCAGATATAAACAGCAACAGCGTGTCAAGTGACGTCTAAAAATGGAACTGCCGCATGACCATCACTAGTTTCTTTCTCTACTTTCAAGTTACATTTTTCCCCTTCTGTTTCTAACTAGTTGTACACCTGGCATGCACCTGTGACCACCCTTGGTGGTCCCCGCTGCCAGTGCTGCTGTTCGCCGAGCAGTTTCGGGAATTTTTTTTTTTACCCCGTTCGGGTTACCGCACCGTTTGCATTGCCACGACACTGATTAAAGTTCATCGTTTCCTCTGTTCTTACCATCAGCTCCTCGTGCTTCATGTCCGAATGGGACGCGGCTCTGATGATCCCATTTCGCCATTGCCACTCGGCAATCGACGCTATTTGCAATTTGCCGCGGCTGCAGGCACACAGAAATCGTTTGCCCACGATTTCTTCTCGGTAGCGTAGTGCCATGGTACATGTTACGTATCCGCGGTCGGCAACATTGTCAGTCCACAAAGCATTTTGCAGCGACGGAATCTAACAGACAACAACAAGGACCCTGACAGCACCAATCCAACAATTAAAAGTAGTTCCTGCTGTTTGCTTTAACCGCCGTCTAGTGGCAGATGGGGCATTATCTACGGTAGATTAGAGTGCCAGTCCGCAAATAGAATAGTTTCGAGAATAGTACAGCAGTGATGCTTTACTACGAGATTCGTATTGTTTATTTCCTGCTTCAGCATTTCCTCTTAACGAGTGTTTTAGTCATGTTTTTCAGAGTTATTGCTTATTACTCACCGCTCACATGACTACTGGATTTTCCAGTCAGATTCGTCCTATTGGCCGAACGGTATAGGCTAACGGGAGTCACGTGACATTCCACCTACACAAACACTGTATCAAGAGTTCATTGCTCATCAAAAAACAATTAAAGCTCAGAAGCGATAACTTTTCTTTTATTATCTACATGACTGTATTTGCTTTGAATAAAATACCAAACTCATAAAACCATTTCTTTACAAAAAAAAATAATTAATGAATAAAATAAAAATGAATAAAAGCCGAAAACATAAATTCTTTATTATGTAGGACAATGTGCTTTTACTATATTCTACCGTAGAATTTATATAATCAGCTGGAGCCACGGAGGAGCGCTCATGGATAAATTTTCTGTGGTAGGGTGGCGTGCAAATTCGTCGCGTGAAAGCCGATTCTCAATCCAGTCGGAGTGGAATACGTCATGTTTACATGTTAAATGACGTCAGCGCCAATATGGGATACGCCATAAAGAGAACAATCTGACTGCAGCAAACTTCAAAATGTAAACACTAAACAAAACCAAGGAATTACTTTCGCGATGATATCGTGCGCCATATCTCGGCTTGTGATGTAAGTAATTAATGAACGAACGTGGGTTGCTAAATCGCCGTTCTAAATTTGAATTTATGACCTTCGTTAGAAACGATCAAAATTTAAAAACCCTAGGTTCCAAAACATGAAGGGAGGCCAGTGAAAGTGGTTATCAACGAATCATAACAAACCTAACGAAATTAAACGATTTTAGGCGAAATTGAGCAATAAAGTAAATTATTTTTTCGGCTTACATGTGGAACGGGGGCAAAACAGGCGTGACGCTGAGTCGTCCACCGTTGCAAAATGTTTTTTGTTTCGTTTTTTTTTTGTTTTATACTTGATAGAATTTGGCAACCAGCCCCGGACAAGTTTTTGGTTGCTATTTTTACTATTTGTTTGCTGGTGATGGGATGGGAGCGTGGTATCGGGCAACCCAGGCGCATCTTGCCCAATGTCTCCCTGTAGTTTCACTGCCGTTATTGTCATTTTTAGCATTATATGCCCATTTATGTCTTCCCCGTTATCTTGCATTTTCAGAGTGTGTTTCGGCACTTTATACCCAGCTTACGCATCTTACAAAGCAGTCAAAACTAAAAATGTGAAGGAGTATGTAAGTTGAATCTAAAATATTTACAATCGAAACGATTTTTAAATTTTTTTTTTTCATTTATTTTTAGGTGAAATGGATGATGTATTGGATCGTATTCGCTCTCTTCACCTGTGTAGAGACGTTCACGGACATTTTCCTTGCGTTTTGGTATCTAAAAATAACTTTTCATTGATTTGGTTCGGTGCTTATTTTAATCTCAATTATCCCAGGTTCCCGTTTTATTATGAAATCAAAATTCTATTAGTTTTGTGGCTTCTTTCACCGGCAACAAAAGGTTCTAGTTTCCTTTATCGGAAATTTGTCCATCCTCAGCTTGCGAAGCGAGAGAGGGTAAATCTATCTATGAATCACAAAAGAATGCAGTGACTTACTCGTCATCTTTTTTATTTTAATTAAACGTGAATCAGGACATAGATGAATACTTGAATCGAGCGAAAGAACAAGGCTATCACGCAGTTTTACAACTTGGCACTAAAGGAATCAACTATGCTAGCCAAGTTCTCGTCCAAACAGCACTGAAAGTAATGAAATATGTACAAAGCTTTGACATTAACTCATTAATTATTTTTCGAGATAAAATTTCGAAGTCTTGAGGTTTGAAATTCTGAATTTCTAGGCCAAAGATAGAGCCAACTGCCAAAGCAAAAGCACAATTGGAGATGAAGTAGTTGGGGACCTAACCAACTAATTTAGAACATGAATGATTGATGCCTTTTGGCAAACTCACACTATTTTCTTAAAATTAATGTGCTTAAATACGACTATTATTTTTTTTTTTATAAAAAAATAACAAAAATGTGATGCAACTGAGTTTCAATGATGTCTGTTTTTAATAAAATTTCTCAATTTTTATTATTTGTTAAATTATTGGAGTGTGATTAACTTTTCCGTTCGTCAGGGTGGTGGACACATCGTAAATCAGCTGCACAGAAGCTATAGTATGGCAGATATTCATTCTCCCCCTGCTCCCATATTCGATGATGGATGCGGTAAGCGATAAGATTGCTTTCAATCTCGCATATGTTTGCGGTTTTTGATTTAATGCTACTATTTTTAGCCTCCGATGAAAACGATACAGCAGCCGAGGAGGATTCTTTACCACTGGATGATTTTTCCGGACGACAAAGTTTTCCGAGTGTGAGCAAATTGGAAAGCGAATCTCAGATGAGAATAAGAGATTCTGGCAATGGATCAAGGTGAGTGTCAGAGTTAAGCTCAAGGCCAGTTTATATGCAATCCCATTTGTGCATGTAACTAACACGCATCGAGTCAATTGATCGGTACAAATTACTTAATGGAATGCGGTCGAGTTCATTTAATCTAATTGGTTGCGTTGCATGTTTTTGTGTGTGATGCTTGCAGTTCCAAAGTAGATGAAGTCAGTTCTGGATATGCGAGTTCGGAAATGATGGAATACGAAGGAAGGACCAGTCGAAAAAGTGGGAGACTCTCTGTAAAAAGAACAAAAAGCTCTCCTATTCCTCCTATACGTAAAGAAAAAGGAAATGCCTACGAGGTATGGAATTTTTAGAAATTGTTAATTCCCTGTTATATTTAATTTTTCTTTAAAGAAAATCAAATTTTATTTTTTTTTTCTTTTTCCATTTATTTTTAGGCTGGATCAAGTGCCACCTTACCTCGAACTAGCAAGAGAATTAGTAATCGGCGCAAGAATCTCCCATCAATCAACTGACTGCAGATATTGTCATTACGATTGAAGATTAGAAAGAATTTTTTATATAAGGGTTTTAGGTTGCGTATTTGCCAGGGCCTCTATGCGATTTGTTTGGAATTGTGAAACATTCCGCATTGTCTGTTTTTAAGAAATGGAAAGGCTTTTATTGTCTGTTGCACGATCTTTCATTTTAGCCCTAGGGCTTGATAGTCATCATTAAAAAAGAAAGGAGGCCACTAGATTACAAATTCACATACCGTCCACCAAATGTGCATTTTTATATAATATAGGACTGTTTTGCAATAAATTTGTATTAAAATTACCTCGTGTCTTTTTTTATAATTTACTTGAGTGCCCGAGTTTCGCGTCTCGAGAAGATAAAAGCAAATAACGCGAGTTTCTAGCCAGAATTTTAATTTTAAGTCATATAAACATCCACAATCTGTTTACATCGACTTTACTTTGTAATGGATTGCTATTTAGAAATTGCAATTACGTTTCGTCTCTGCACCTGCATCTGAATAAAATTCATTTCATTCTTGAAACTTTATACAATAATAAAAGCTTAAAGAAAATTAGGACGACCTCGTTTACCTAAAGGTATATTGCCTTGATGCATATTTATTCGCTTGTTGACAAAACAAAATATTCTCTTCATTACCATAGTAATATAATTTAAGACCGATTTCAGTGGCATCCATGCCCCCTGAATGAATAGCAGATGTTGCTATAGTGTTCTACAACAAGTTAGGTTATTTAATTTGCCTGAAAGATAGGAATTCACCACAATTTAAATGTTGGGAATGAGGAGGCCATGAATGTGACACAGAATCAGCGTCATTTCATTTGAAAAGCAGTGATAGTGAATATATCAATTATACAAAATTATTGTACAAAGTTGGTATTTTCGCATATTAAATAAACTCTCTGACTCCTACATCTACCTCCGACTACCCAGGCCTTTTATTGGGCAAGGACATCAAACAAGAAACTTTCGCTGCAAAAAAAAAAGATTTACAAAAATTTACTTTCCGGTAAATTCTGTAAAGTGTGTTGTTACAATCTTAAATGGGATGTATAAAAATTAGATGTTTACAATAAATTTAATTATTGTAAATTTTGTAAATCTCATTTTTCTTGCAGCGTTTAGGGGTTCTTGGGGGAATAAGTGGTCCTCCCTTGTTTTTATAAAAAAAATTAGGGAGGGAGGCATATGATTGAGGTATCTTAATTCCTGAAATCTTATAAATTATTAAAAACAAATTTGTTTTAAAATTCTTACAAAAATCCCAAATTTTTAATCTTTCATCTACCAAAAAGAAATTTATATACATGTTTATACTCTTCAACAACTTCCTTCGCTGTTGGTCTATTTTTAGGTAAGTGATTTTTGCATTTATTGTGAATATCAAAAAGGTGATAACTAATGATATCGCTATGATCAGTCAAAATATAATTACAAACATCTGGAATTTTCCAGATATCCACCTTCTCATCGTATCGAGTCTGCTTGTTAACATCAAATTTATCAGATTCCAGCTGCCACTGTTGCTCCGGAGCTAAAAGATCACCATTTAACATCCGCTTCCCACAAACAAGTTTCGAATCTGATCCCAACATCGGTATAGTGTCCACATCTGATAAAATTAACTCCAAACTGTTAGTAACTAAGTACTGGTGTAAAACTTTACCCAACTGGCTAGAATCGCACATTATTCGTGGTCCTAAAGGGTTATTATGAAGAAACACTAGGATTTTTGCATAATCTAAACACAAACTAAAGCGAACTTTAGTCGTATTAAACAGCTGAAATCGGTCGTCTTGTTTCAGCAATCGTAGAAAATTGAGTATATTGCCTAAAGGGTGATACTCTGTTACGATCGTATGCGTGTTTTCGCAGAAACCTAATAATTGCACAACACTCTTTTCTCCAGTAAATAACTTCAGAACTTCAAGGCCAGTTTGAAAATCCTCTTGATACTGTTGATCTTTTAACCTCAGCATAGCTACGGTGTAATTTCTCCACTTTGCCAAATGAACTTTCTTCACAGTCCCACTATCATCTAATTCCTGCTTAATTTTGACTTCTGCATTTATTTGTTTGCACGTGAGCCAAGGCAAACACACAGACATTCCCGGTAAAGAGAATGAGTTCTTTTCGCATCTAGCGCGGCAAATCCGACTACGATTCTGTAACGCATCTAAATAACACATTTTCTCTTCTTTTCCTCCATCTTGCATTTGATTCACTCTCGGCAAAGAAGTGGCAGAAATTTTCTCGGTCAACGAATTCTCGCTGCTGTCCGTATTGCCAAATTCCCAATCATTTCTTTCGCTTCTGCTGTTCGCGGATTCAAAGTGATTTGTGGTTTCGAATTGACGTAAACTACCTTCAATAGTTTTAGCATCAAACGAGGATTGGTTTTCCTTTTCCAAGTACGAGTGAGTGCTAACAATTTCACGTCGAGATTCTTTCTGATCTTTTCCATTACCCGCATCGTCGTAAATTTGTTTGGTCGGTTGAATACTTTGGTCTTCAGCCCAATTGTCAACTGATGTTTTCGAAGGAGCAAAATAAACTGCCGCATCGATCTGTATGCTGGTTTCAGACGACTTGACACTGACTGTGTGTTCCGTTTCTTGTGAAGAAATCTTCGCTTTTTGTTCCTTTTGTGGATAGAAATAGGCGCAAAGGATGGATAGGGCCAAAGCAGCCAACATTCCACTTGTTGTTTTATTCAGCCCCATTTTAAGTTGGATTAACCTATTTAAAGATAAAATAAAATGATAATTTTTGTAATTACATTTATCAAAGTCGATAAAAATTTTGTCGGTGTAAACCAAAATTTTAAAAATAATTAAGGCTCGCATTTTTGTGTGAGCATACAGTGTAACTTTATTTCTGAAAATTTTCGAGTAAACATACCAAACCGTTGTCTGCTAATCTCCATAAACGAAATGTGGAAAAAGCTCTTGAGTGTGTCTAAATTTAGTTCGCATCCGCAATGCCAACGTTTCAATCCAGTTTTAGACTGAGAACTGAAGATGAAGGAACACAAATGGTAAGTAGTGCGTTTAAAACAATTTCATTTCATATATTTTCAAATACTAATGACAAGCGGACAAAACAAAAGTTAAGTAAAAGTAAAATAGATTTCCGTGCTTGCACTTTATCTCGCTGTCATTTAATAACGTTATTCAAATTTTATTTCATAGAACCGAATTTTTTAAAGCATTACCAAAAAAATTTACAAAAAAATAGAAAAACTCCGTTTGGAAATGCAGAATGCAGCATTTAGCGAAGGATCACCTGAAATGTTTTGCAGCCAACAAGGTATGACATAACTTAATTGGAAATAAATTTCCCTAAAGTTTCTATGTTTAGTCGAGCGACCTGTTTTTGTTCTTTATCTTTTTTTCAGACTGTCATTCCTTGTAGAACGGTTGCCATACGAAATCAGACATTTATTTCAACACCACTGGCTGTTAAAACTAAGCACACGGTTTGTCAATCAATAGCAAACATTTGTTTTATATTCTAGTAACTAGAACCAACGAACTTTACACGACAGATATGTCATTTGCCTCCCCACAGCTTCCAGTCTGTCGATAGACAGGAAGCAGACTTTGAGGAGCCAATGGAATCAACGCAAATAGATACCCAAAACAAACCGGACCAGTAAAATATTTTTTTCCCTTTATTTAATTAATTTAATTTACTTAAATATTTTATTTTTGTTTAAATTAGACAAAATGCTTGTGATAGATGGCAAGAAACGATGGAGGAAAATCTGCAAAAGTTGGCAGAAAAGACGGAATTAGTGATGCAATTACAGATTCAAATGGGGAACTTGGAAGAAAATACTAAAGAAATGAGGCTTGAAATTGGAGAACTGCAATCTCACATAAAAAACGTCAAGGAACAAAGGGATAAATATTTGGACAGAATTGACGAAATGACGGCAGAAGCGAATAAATTGAATAAAGAAACTGACAGCAAAACAGGTAAATTTTAAAATAAAACAACTGTAAACTGAATTATCACACAAATCGCACGTAGCTGAGCTGAAAACGGCGGAAGAATTAATTCACGAATTGGAGCAGCAAGTTGAAACCGAGCAATTGGAACAGCGATTACTGCAAGCAAAATTAACGGCACTTTCTATGGAAAGAGATAATCATCTGCAGCAATTGCATAGAGTAGGAAAACAAACTAATTATTTTTATCATGTTCATTAAGATTGCATGTTTGCAGGCAGTCGAAAGAGCTGAAAAAGAGGAAAAGGAATTACGCGAGAAATTTAATAAGGACCTGGACGGTTTAAAAAAATATAACACCGACAGGGAACAGCACATGATGGAGGACTGCGAGTGGAAATTAAGGGAAATTGAAAAGAATTATAAAAGTAAACTAAATTGCCAAAAGAGTCTACACGAAGAACAAACCAGTAAACAAATTCAGGTGCCGGTTTGAGAAATTAATTGATAATTTTTGAAAATAAAACGAAATTTGTAAACAGGAATTGGAATGGAAATTCAACAGTCAACAAGAGCATTTTAATTCTGAAAAACTAAAAATGTTGAAAGAAATTAAGGAAATTGAGTCACAGTTGGCGACGCAAACAAAAGTGAGTGCCACTGAAATAAAGCAATTAAAAGGTTTCATTCAGGAGTTGCAAAATGGAGTAAGAGCTGCAGAAATGGAGATGGAGGAGATGAGATCGACTGAAAGGCAGTTGAAACAGCAGTTAAAAACTTCTAAGGAACAAGCGAATGACGCAAAACTGCTCGTTTCTAAACTTCAGGTATAAAATTTAATAAAATGGGAAAAATAAAATATATTATGATACTTTTATTACAGAATGAGATTTGTGAACTCAAGGAGCGGCAAGAAAAAATGCTCGTTAGACATGATTCGAGATCAAAGCGAGAGAGAGATGACGTCAGAGAGCAAACGAACGAAATATGGAAAGAAAGATTGAGGTGAAATGTTAACGTTTTAATTTCTATGAAATAATAATGATTTTTCTTTCTAAAGACAAGAAACGAGTCGTTTACAGAGTTATTTGCAGGAAGAATACGAGGAAGAAAAGCAGTACGCCTTGGAAATGTTACAATCGAAAAAAAATAAGGAGTTAAAGGAAATGATGGATGAATTCAAAGATAAAGAACGAGAATATTATTCAGAAGTAATTTCCTTTTATTGCGTTAAATTCGATATAAATTAAATTACAAAAGTGTGTCGCAGATGAAACGCCTGGAAGGGAAAATTGATGACTACAAGCTCAAATGCAAAGAATTAAAGGAGAGTTACGAGAAATCAAAGGAAGAAAATCAAAGACTTCAGCTCGATAATTGCGAGCAGGAAGAACAATTTAAAAAACTAATTAAACTTGCTCACGACGAACGCATATTGCACGAAGTAATGGATGTATTGTTTAAAAGTTAAGGGAAGAAAATTGTAAAGAATAATTTGATTTCAGACCCAAGATAAAGTTTATCTATTGCCAAATGTTGAGCAATTACAGAAACAACTTCAACAACTAGCTTTACAACAGAAGGAAATTGATTTCAATATAAAAAATAATAACATAAAAAAGGTCACACACAATGGTAAAAAAATTGAAGGTCAAAAAGACACGTGAACAGCTGTTTTGTCTATTAGATGTTCAGCTTAAAGAGGAAAAATTTAAAGTATTAGAAGAGATAAATGGAGTTCTTAAGTGTCTACTTAAAACCGTGTGCAATCAAGTGGAAATAAGTCTTCAATCAGCTGAGAAAAAAGTAATTTAAAATTAAATTCAAATACAGCGGTAAATGAAATATCGTTTTATCTTTCAGGAAGAAGCAAACGAGTTGAAGATTAACCAACTGGAGAATCAGATTAAAACTTTGCAAAGTCACATGCATCGTTTCACACAACACCTCACGTCCTCCGAAAGAATTTTGTTACCTTTGGAAACTATCAACGCCACTAATTCAAAGTTCGTACTCGTTCAAGTGGCTCTAAGACCTCCAATTAACGAATTAAAGTTAACTCTTACATTCTTTTACAGGTTGAGTTGGCTAAGCAGTTTGCTTCTATTCCCCATGCTGATTATCTTATGTTCCACGTTCGTCGCCTTCACTATAACATTTCTTTTGCTTTCTCTTTTATTGCCCGCAATGTTACCGTATCTTCCTCTGTAAATAAACAAACCAAAAAAGTATAAATAAAATTTATACCATAAGACCAATAAAAAACCTATATTTTTAAATTCAAAGGGTATGAAATGAAATTATTCTGAAATAAACTTACTTCTAATTTTAGGCTATTAATTTCTTTGGCTTAACACCAAAAACTATTCTTAACCTTAAGCTTCCCTTACAACATCCATCACGACGGCAGCCATTTTCTTTGGTGGCGCCAAAGCGTGGCGAAAATAATCATTAACCGCTGATCCTTCCTCTCCAAGCGCTGCAAGTTTCACGCTGGTGCTGGTGTAAGCAACCTTCGGGTCGTGCGTTAACTTATTGACCTTTATTTTACCGAAAACAGCAAAATTTTTAAAATGACACAACGTAATTACGCCAAACTGTAACCACTCTTCACCGGTCAACTGCAAATCTGATTCGTTAGCGCGAGCCAGCATCTTCTCACTTATCTTCTCCTCTCCTTCTTCCGAAGATTCGATGTGGGCATGGCTGATCAGTGTTCACCTTGCCTCCTGGTCACTGCCAATGTGGGCTCAATTTTCGAGGATGTAAGGTACATTTAATGATTCATAACGGTTTCATCATCTGTTTACATTTTCAGCCGGACGCGAGCATCAAAGTTTGGACTTCCGAATTTTTAAATGTGAGTAAATGCGATTAGAATTTTATATTTCAATTTGAATAATTCCTTTTCAATTGAATAATCTATTTATCTCGGACGCAGATGGTTAACCGATTGCAACCTCATTTCTTGGCTTTGCATTGCCAAGAAGTAGGCGGTAAACAATTTGAACAGACCATGAAAAATGTTGAAGAGTTTGTTAGGTAAACAAGATTTTAATTTTTTGCTGACTTTTTGTTTTCATTGAGACTATTTATACTTATATGACTTTTAACGTTGACACAAGGATTTTGATGGCTAGCAACGAATTAATGCAATTCGATAGAATACGGATTTTTCTCGACGAGGATTATTCATCCGAAAAATTTACAGTAATCTTTTTTTTTTTTTTATTGTTTTGCTTTCTTTTTTTTAACAGCACAGCACTTTGTTACAGTTTATTATTTTGTTAGGCTTTGGGAAATTTTTATTTCATTCACGAGTGTATAAAAACAATTCAGATTTGGGATTTTAAAGGTTTGGTTTAAATACCACGAATTTGATAGTACAGTTTGGAATAACTCCTTTTTTATATCTATATTTAGCTAGAACTTTTGTTCCTGTACTTGGAAAAGAAGTGGGTTGACCTTTAGAATTTTTATTTATTTTATTCATACAAATGGCATTTTATGACTTACAGATGCATTCAGGAAATATTGAAAATGTTACTACCAAAGAGAAGTCCAAATTTCCTGCAGATTTACTTCCTGAGGTTTAGATAATATTTTTAAAAAAAATTTAAATTCCTTAATTTTTTTGTCGTGTTTTATAACATGTTTACAGTGCCGAAAGTCAAGGAAAGGATATCTACGTACGCGCTGGTATTTAAATGGCAGTGCTTTTGATTTAGTAAATATTCATCTATTTCACGACGCTTCTAATTTTGTTGCATTAGAGCGGGTAATAGGGAGTTTTATGGGATGTTATTTTTGAGATTCTCATATTTGATTATTTATCTAGACTCCTTCCATATATAGCGATCATCGCAAAAGAGCTATGGGTCATATGCTGGATAAATTTAATTGCGACGATTACGACAAAGTTCCGCTTTTTGTTTTCGGAGATTTTAATTTCCGATTAAATGCACAAGGAGTTGTTGGGGTGAATTATTTGCTAAATTTGATAAGAATTACATTTACATTTTTTTTTCTCAAAATTTTACATTTTAGAGATTAACGCATAAGACAATTACGCAACAGATTAAAAATTCCAAAAATGGAGATTTGAACCGAATAGTTTACAGAGAAGCAAATGACAAAAAGGTGAATCTTAAGTTTTAAAAAATTTTTTACTTTGATAATAAAAAAGAAAAATAGGTGATACTTACTCTGGGCAAAAAGGAATTCGACCATATTGATCATGATCACGTTTTTACTTCGGGACAATGGGTAAAAACTTAATTTCACATTTTTTGTTTTCATTACGATAATTTTTTATGTTTCGATTTAGTTACGTGACTACGACATCGAGTTGCAGTCGTTTATGGACAGACTCTTTGAATATGAAATTACATTTCCTCCCAGGTACGTCATTTTTTTGTGCGTGAGCCATTCGCCATTTTATTGGGGGTTGGACTGACGCTTTTATTGACTTTATCGCTTAATTGAAAATTAGTTATTCAGTCTTACTCTCAAGTCGAGTATCCCTCCCAAATGCTTTTTTTGTATCGTTCGGGCGGTGGTGTTTTCATTCTATCTTTCCCTTTGTCTGTCAGTTATCCTTTTGCAGAGAACATCGACTGCGGTCGTTCGTATATGAAGACTCGCTGCCCTGCTTGGTGCGATCGCGTTCTGCTTAGCACGAGTGCACTTTCTCTCGTTTACAACGTAGGTTACTATTTTCATCATTTCCTATCCACACAAAAAAATAATTAATAAAAAAAAATTTTATCAACATTTTTTAAGGCAACTTAATCTGTTTAAATATAATTTACAGAACCCAGATGATTTAGAAAAATCACAGGTACTTTACCATGTTTTGGGATCAGAAGTATGCATGGGTGACCACAAGGTGAGATAAAACAAGTTTTGAAACGAGTTCTGTATTATGTGATTAAATGGCTTTCTTAATTATGCGGAACGTAAATTTAGAAAAATTGATTAAAAAAGGGTTAGGAGCAAGATAAATTTAATAAAAAATACTCTAATATCTTAATAGCCTATTTATGTCACGTTATCGTAACTAACTCTTGCGAGTACTGTTTAATCACATAAGTGCTATTGATTTATGGTAAGAAGTTAAGGAAAAATTGTTACTTCTCACCATAAAACAACAATTTACCTTTGCGTGTGAATATACATATTAATAATGGAATATTTGTTTATTTTTCAGCCTGTGTACCTGATGTTTCGACTAGTTTGGAACTCAGGTATGCACACGCATCGTGATGGTGCTTGTAATGGGCTACAGGCTCCTCTCGTTCTTAGGCCACTGACACACGATAAGAGCGATTACACGCCTTTGGCTGGAAATAAATCTGCTCGTTGGCATGAATCGTGCGTCATCGACGGGGCACTATCTCGAACCACACCGTCATTGTCGACTATTATGTCGGACAACTATGTTACGCCAGAAAGCAGCCCCATTGATGAATGGGCGACACCTTCAGAGTCGAGCTTTTGCTCTCCTCGAGCGCATGAAGAATCGCATGGGGTTCGTGAGGAAAAGGCGCATGCATCGGAGACAAGTGGCACTTGTTCTGGGGGCTGTGAATGCGGTCGCTGCTCGATCTTATGATGATCATGATGATGGCATGAATCACGTAAGTCGCCTACTCCCTGCTCTCGATATTTTTGCATGTAGTGCCGCCGCTTTTTTTTCTTGCTTTCTCCTACAGTTCCCTCGTGCGTTCTCCTTTTATACTTCTCCGCTTTCTCTGTGAGCCCAAAATCAGTTGTTCGCCCATGAAAATAGGCGGTTCAATGAGGTCGCCCCGTCGATTGATTAAAAGTGATGACTTTACTGGAACAAAACTCATTTTAGTGCAAATAACTGTCGTTTGTTGAATGTAATTCAGTTGACTAATTTTCGTTGATCCAATTTCAGCTAGTCGTTGTTCGAGCGCGGGACTGAACCTCGAATTGAACCCTGTTGGCATGCCGCCTAATATCACGAGTCCCGATTCTACGACCGTAACGAAATATATTCATGTACCTCACCCAGGTTCGCCAGTACGAATCTTCCGCGAAACAACTGTTTGATGGACTTGCCAAGTGAATGTGCTGTTAACGCTATAAAAATATTATAAAAAAGTTTTTTTTTTAGTTAATGTACCATTTTACTCAATACATGCTGCAGTTGACTTGGTAAATAGTTACGTAATGTCCTAAGAGTTTAATGTTTTGTCTTCTGTGGTCAAGTACAAATCTTTTACTTTTAATTCATCCGCTGCAATTTTTTGGATGAATGCAGCTCAATTTACTTGAAAATCATTGCCATCGATTTATTTTCCACCCAATTCAGTGGCTCTAAAATGAAAATAAAAAAAAAATTCGTGTTTTAAAAAAAAAAGATTATTAGGTTTTGTAATTGTAGACAGATGTTTTAGTTGATGATTTTATCTTGATAATTATTGTGTGAAAAAACTCAAGCATTTATCACCTTCTAGTCAAAGATCTTTAAATAAAGCTCTCTTATTGTGACTGAGTTGTTCATTTGAATTAATAAATATTGTAATGTTTTTCTTATTACGCATTAAGTAAAGTGGGTGTGAACCGAATTAGTAAATTTGTTAATTTAAAAGGCCCGCACTTGAGCATGCGCGCAGGAAGCGAAGAAGCTGATTATTATTGGTTGTTAATCGTGACATCATAACTCGATTCCTTCATTCATTTTATTGATCGATGACTTGTAAAATACAAACGGTGAAAATGAATGAAAAATGCTAAGTAATTTCTTTTTCGGTACTGGAATTCATCTAATGGTTATCTTTAAAGTTTATCTTACCTAAAATGGGAAAAGGCGCCTAAGAAACATGAATTCTCCCAGCACCGAAATAACCAACATAAACAAAAACTATATTTCTCCCATGGACACGGCCAAGGCAGCGGTGTACGTAAGTGGATATAGCTGTGGTTTTCGAACGAAAAGAAGTGAAAACCTTACCAGTTTAGTTAAATGGGAACGAATTGAAACTAATTTAGACTGTTGCTGGACTTGTGCCTGCTACATCACAGGTACAGTTTGAAAATAAAATTATAATTGTATCGATTTTTTTAAAATTTTTAATGTGAATTTAAACATTTATTACAGGCGATGGTAAAATTGTATACTTAGGATTTTGTAACGATGTTGCCTCACCAAATTTAAGTATGGTTAGTTCACCCACCGAACCCATTAAAGAAAAGTTCGACCACGTGAAAAACGAGCAACCACCAGCGGACAACCAACAAACTTCTCTATCGGGAATTCATTTTGAGCGAATGGTTTGCATTGTGGGAGATAAATCGGCTACTTTACCGGACCACACCTGCTCTTGGTGCATAACCGCCCCAGACATCGGTTTCACGAATGTAGTTTGTGGATGGCGTTTATTGGCTGCCATTACGTGCCAAAATTCGTGTGTTTTGTGGCGAGATATTCAATTTGATCAGCCAATTTTACCAAAAACTCACGATTCAAATATTCTAATCAAATCAGTCAGTTTAGGAGATAAATACTCAGCTGTGCTCACACCTGGTAATTTTCACAATGTTTTTTTTCTTCTTGATAATAAGATTAAAATTAAATTGTATAGACGGAGAAGCATTCGAACTGAAATTGGAAGATACGAATTACTCATTGAGACCCTTAACTGTCCCTTGTGCAAAACAAGTGAGTTGTGGGAAGGAGCATGTGCTATTACTTACTACAGATGGTGCAGTATTTTCTTACGGAGTAGGCAGGTATTGATAAAATTAACGTCAATTTAATTTTAAAATTTTAAAACAATAATTTATTTCAGTCGCGGTCAGCTCGGACATTCCGGTTTGAGTAATGAAGACGTACCACGAAAGATCGAAGCACTCGATGGTGTTGTTATCGCGGCAATTGCTGCGGGTGGCTGGCATTCTGCTGCTCTAGACAGTAAAATGAAATATAATTTACAATACATTTTTAAATTTAATTGTTCTTTTAGCCATAGGTTCTGTTTATATGTGGGGATGGAATGAAAGTGGACAACTAGCATTACCAAGTAGTAAAGTTGATTCGCAACGCACAGACAACGTTTCGGTTGAAGCAACGCCTAAGTTAATTAATTTTCCATTGGACGTCACCATTACTAAAATTAGTCTGGGATCGCGACATTCAGCAGCAATTGCTAGTAATTATTTTCAAACTAAAAATTTGGGTTTTTTAATTTAAAAAAATATTATTTTCAAGGTGATGACAAATTATGGACTTGGGGTTGGAATGGATATGGCCAATTATGCCTAGGAGACAAACAAATAAGAGATGTACCAACTGCAGTTAATGTAAATTCAGTCACAGATGTGGCTTGTCGAGATTGGAGCACAATTGTATGGACAGCACTGAAATGATTGGTCTCCTGAATATTTCTAACCTCTCTCTGTATAGACCCATAGATTTTAAATGCATGTTTGCTGTTTGTATTTTCTATAAATTGTTAAGCAATTTTTTCATTTTAGATCCGTTTTCCGTTTTAAATAAATGTTCTTGTTATTAAATCTTTACAATCAAAGAAATACATATCTATTTAGAGTAAAATGTTACCTTTTAAACTTGAATTTAATGTACGTTGAATCGAGTGAACGGCAGACAGTTCGAAATTGAAATACCGTGATTACAGAAACATTTTAAACTGTGATATAGATAACAGCTGCTAATTTTTAACTTATTTATAATTATTTATTACTCTTTTTTTTTTCGTTAAATCTCGCTGAATCTTGTCACTCGCATTATAAATACGTGCAAGATCTCAAAATTGTATATTATATGTTTTTGTTTTGTTAAGTTTAAATTATTTCGTTGTATTTGTATACTTTGGTTTGTTAAAAAAAACAAAATACAAAATATATTTGTAATTAAGTTTTTGTGCTTCAATTAAACGCGTAAAATTAAATTGAATTGCCTCTTTTTTTATAAATTGTAATTTATTATTACTTAAGAAAGTTTTCAAAATAATATAAGGGAACCTATAAATTCGACTAAAGACATGCAGTCAATTCAAGGTACTTCCAACAAATGAAAACAAAATATTATAAACAAATATTATAATAAGTCTAGAAAAAGAAACACTGGTCCCAAACAGAGAGATTTATTGGGCAAATATTGACAGCACTAATACATTAAGACTGCAAATAACAGCAGCGAAAAGGGAAAACAAATAACGATCACTGGGAAAAATTCAAAAACATTACCATCACCACTAACCACTGCACCACCACCACAACCGTTACCATTACCCGACGTGATAAGAGTAAGGAAAGGAAGAATAAGCACGCATTCAGTACATACCAAGCAAACAACACGAGGAACGAACATTCTTTGGTAATTGACAATATCGAGAATAAAAAGAAATATTGTAAGCAAGTTAGGGTGAGTCGACTGCGATGTAAGCTGATTGCAGTCAAAAGTCAATTGTAGCACCTTTTGAAAGCAAAAAAGAAAAAAATATCACATCACGTGATTATCCATTGGACGGAGCCCCAAATTTCTTGTGGCACTCGCAAACAATCACGTGTGGTGCTTCAGTTTGTAAGCAGAAACTGATCAATGTAACGCCAACTAAAACTGCTTTTCTTTTATTTAATCCACGTGGTTGAAATAATCGGACGCATCGCCACGGCAAATCGGACACGTGCGATTCGTCTAAAAAATAAAAATAAAAATTACGAACTTCATTTCGAATTACTCGTGAAATCCTACCTTGAGCCATTTGTCCACACATTTTGCATGGAACTCGTGATTGCAAGGCAGAACCCGAAGAAGTTGCCGCTGTTCAAAATCACACATGCATATAACGCATGATGTCTGATCAGACTGATGAGTTTCCGCATTGAAACGATATGATGGCAGCTGTTCAATTTCTAAAAACAGCAGATGTTATTCTTCGAGTTTTTCAGATCGCAGACTTTTAATTTAAAATAATGTAAATTAAATTACCGGCTTTGAGCAATCCTCGTGGTTTTGCATCTCCCAACCTCTCAGCTAACGTAAGCAAAGCCTCATAGTTCTCAGCTTCTGTCGTTTCAGCATTTGCCATGTCTTGACTAAATGCAGGCATAGAAGGATTCGACAAGACAGCCCTATTTAAATACCAGTTTTTTTGAAAAGAAAAAAAACAAAATTAATAGTTATATTTTCTCAAAAGATCATTTCATTTACAGAAAATGAAGCAAAAATCCTGGATACGATGTTGCAGGCGACGAAACTGCTGGTCCACGCCAACGTCGTTGACTAGTCCTTCGCGATTGACTCATTCGTCTTGCATTAGGAAATCCACCCTTCAAATCATTCCATAACAAACCATTAAGTTAACAACCAAGCAACGACTTAAATCTGCGTACCAGCGGAATGTCTTGTGCTGAAGACCGAACCATCGGTTCGTGTAAAAGATGCACGGGTGAAGACCCGGCTAAATTTGGACCAGAAGGCAGTAATCCAGGGGAGAGAGAATGAAATCCCGACAATGATCGACGATCAGAAAATACGTCTACTTCCGAATCTTGTACCTTAAAAGAAATAAAATTTTTAATTTTCTTGTGTAAGTAAAAAGAGATTGGGCTTACTGGTTGATTCATTGGTTGTTGCTGGTTTAAAAACTGAGGCGGTGGAAGTAACTGATTGGCCACTGGAGGATGAGTGTGGCCAGCTCCATGCGATGTCAGAGGATGATGGTGAACCAAAGGTGGATAAGCTGCTGGATGATGAGGAGCAACATGCATTCCACAAGGAGCCAACTGAGGAACCTAAGGAGCAAAGTTAAAATAAATAAATTACGAATCCAAATTTAACATACCTGACACGAAGGAAATTGCAAATTGGCACAGGTATGGACGTTTGGCATACTACAAGGAGCAAAATGCGACGACGCTGCACAAACTGGTATGTGGCCCGCGGAATATAAGGGAAGATTATGAGGGCTAAGCGTCAGTGGTATTGTAACTGGGACCTGAAGTTCAAATAAATAATTCAAATTAAATATTGAAAATTAAAATGCGAGATGTCAAAGAATTTACTTGATTGAGATTTGTAAGAATGGACTGTTGATTTGTAGCTATATTTTGACCAACAGTCGGCGGTTGCTGGGTAAAGCCGTGAAATGCGAAGTGGGGGTGTTGAGGTGGAGTTGGAGGTGCTCCTTGAAAGTTTCGATGGTCTGGTGGGAGCGAAGGCCACGGTTGTATTCTTTCTCGGTACTTATTGTTATGGCGAATTGTTGGACTGCACGATATCAGTAATTATAGCCCTTTAATTTCTATTAAATTATTATTATTACCTTCTCCGGTTGCGATTTGGCAAACAACGTTCGGGTGGGGGTATACGACGTTGTCCTAAAATTCGCCGCCGATTACTCATAACACGATCATGAAGAGGCCCTTCCCATTGACGGTTGGGAGATGGTGTGGACGTAGCAGATAAATCCATCATCGGATGCGACGAAATCGACATTCGTCTTCGCTTCCTACTTGGGCTTTCACTCTTTATTAAAAAAATAAAAATTTTAATATCACCCTGCAACAAGCTCATAAGATTACCTTTCTTCCTGATTCTTCGGCACAAATAACCGAATAACAAGACGGTGACAACGAAACAGGCGAATTCACGGCGACATGCACATCTATACCGATAAAAAAATTCCTTAAGATATAAGCTTTACGTCATTGTTAAACAGAATTACAGTACCATGTAAATTTCGCCTTTGCGAGTATTCTCTAAAATCGTATGACTGAGGCGATGTCCTTTGGTGAGTTTCAGAATTTACGTTTGTTCCAGGTATCGATGAAGGCACACGAGACCCGAGCAGGTGACTCGACGTGTCTGAATGATGAGCCATCGTCAAATTCGGCGAGTTGCGTCTCATCTCAGGGCGGGTATCAGGTGAATAAATACCGTTACTCGAAGTGAGTAGCGGCGGACTAATTGGTCCACGAGAACCGTGCCCATTTGGCGGCGGTTGCTTTGGAAGAATGTGATAAAAGCAGGGTACACCAGCTGAATTTTCTTTCGTTTGTCCTGACGCAGCTATCGGCATACTTCCTTAATCAGTGGTATCTGCTGAAGTAATAAATTGTATTGCTAAATTTGTTTCCTGCAAATATCAATTGCAAAGTTATCTAGCCAATAAAAACGAAACGAAATTTTTTTTTTTTAAATTATCGAAAATCTATCTCGACGCCATATTATGAAACCCTTTAAATTACGGGTGCAAACTAACTCTTAACATTTTTAACTAAAATGTATAGCATATTTTCTCGAACAATATATCCTATTGCAACATTTCATGGAAATTATAGAAGCGTAAAGCCTGTGAAAAATTCTCTAAGTAGAAAATGGGTGGAGAGAATTAAATTTTAAAAAGGGGGAACAGACAAAGAAAAATAAATTTTCGAAAACTTGATAAGTTTTACACGAGTCGTGTTGAATTAGTTTTGTAAAATAATGCAAACATACCTGTTATTAAAATCATTTCGATTTTCCTTCGCCGAGTGAAACAACATACAAATTCTCTAACGAAAAAGCCTCCTGGTTTGTATAATATACTTAAGCCTACTTTCCTGTGATGCGGGTACTTAACGCCCTTACGTCACGTCCGCCAGCTTTGACCTTAAAAGCGGCCATTAAATGCAAATGTTTTGTATTTACATGAGGAAAATGTGTTTTAAGCAACTTTAAAATCATATCACGAATATTGACTTTTTAACTAATCTCTTACAATCGTTGTTTTGTATTTTCTTTTAACTTTCTAGGAGAAATGACTCAGAATTTTTTTAAAAGGTTAGATAAACATTCGTCTAGGTCTAACTTCAGATATCCTGTTTAAATTTTTGTTATTTTGGTTCATGAAAATATATTCTATGCCATTCTACGTGTTAGCAAAAATATCGAATTCATATTATCATATTATTTACAAGTGATTGAAACATTCTTCACATACAAATTTGAGAGACCGGAAGTTCGCATTTCTTGGTGAAACCCGATGCGATTTCTTTTATTTTTATAAATGAAGAATTCTTAGATTAAAAATAGTATAATTTTTTATTTGGATAAATTTTCATTAATTACGTCGATTTAATAAAACTGTCAGCATTAAAGAACAGTTCTTTTTGTAGCTGTGTGATTATTTATTATCTTTTAGATTACCTAGATTTTTAACGCATACTTTATCGTGATTGGTCGAATTCGAGTCACGTGATGGGGAAGTATTTGACGTCAGTCCCGCTGTCAGCCGGGTTTATAATTGTTTAGTGTATTTTCAGCCATTGGTTTCAGCAGCCATCGCAAGGTTTGTGAATGTTTATTTTCGATTCTCGTGGTAGTTATCCGACGTTATTTTTGCGAATTATTGTCGTGCGGACACGAAGAAAAGTCATCTTCGTCATTTAGCGAATTTATTTTTAAATTATGAGAAAAAGACTTAGGTTTTTTAAATCGAGAACAAAACAACAACCTACAAGAAACTGAAATTTGGTCGCCATACTTGTGAGTACTTTTTTTCCGAAAAAACCGAAGAGATTGTGTTATTTGTTCATTCCAAAGAAGAAGTGACCGATTTATTAACTACAAAACGTAATGTTGATCGATTATCCAAACATGGTGGGAAAAGGTGACAGTATTTCTTTGCCATTTACTACGTACGACGTACAAAAACAGCTCTCAAATCCGAGTGCTTCCTGCCATATCGAAAGTAATATTTTATCGCCGCAAAAAGTGCTCATTTTGGGCCGAAAACTAGAGAGCGGACAGACAAAATACGTCAAGTCTCCCCAACGGAGAAGATCGGAATCCCGTAGCTCTCCTCCGTCCACCTCGTCAAATTCAAGCCCGAACACTATCGCTTACGCCGGGGCCAAGTTTAGTGATCCCCCAGCACCTAATTCGCTGCCACGGCCGCCGCCGCACTGGATGAATCGCGAAAATAGGCCTATTGCGAAGAATAAAACGATGGGGATAGAAATTTGTAATGAAATTTCCAATCAGTTGAAGATGATGCTAAATGTGCAGGAATAAAAAGCATAACGTCAGTGTTATATTAAAAAATTAAAAAATAGTGAAAAAAAAACTTTTTACAAAGTAAGGTTTTCAACAAATTTTTTTTTCTTTTTGCTGTGTATGGTGATGTATTGTGCAAATCTTTGTGAACAAATTTTTCAAAATTTAAAATTTGGGGTTTACATTTTTATTTCTTAGTTTATTTTTATTATTTTTTAATTTTTACGGAAAAAAAATCTTTTAGGGGTAAAGTGTTTTCGTTTAATAATGTAGTATAGCTAATCAAAGCTTGTTTTTGTAAATGATGTAATTGATGTAGTGTTTTACAGTTGTGAATAATTTTCGTTAATTTTTACTTTAAAAACAAATAATTCGTGTGGCTATTGTACAAATCTAGAACTATAGTGAAAGAAACATAGTTTTCTTACTTGTACAAAGTGTAGACTACTATTTTTATGCCTTTACAAATAATAAGGTGAAGATTACTCTTCCAAAAGCAGCGACCTATTTTTCATCGTTGGACCACTGCAGTAAATACAAGATACGTGGAAGATTAATCTACGAAAACAACTAGAAAATGTCCGTAATATAATCGTTCAAGAAGAAAACATTACATCAGCGGTAAATTTATTCATAAATTGACTGTGATAGTTACGGACTATTTGATTGAAGCTCACTGTGCAAGAATTATTATAAAACTACTCAAAAAAATTAAAAAAAAGAAGTTACGAGGCAAGAACAACGCCGATCCTAAAACTTTGTTTTCATCGTCACAACATTGACCTTTCCTTTATTCCTTTTCCCCTATTCCCACATCCCTCGGGTCCTTTTTAGGACCCACACGATTTACTGAAAGAGTACCAAAAGTTCACCAAAGTACAAAAAAACTTGTTTGTAAATGCGAATTCTTTACTTGTTAATGTTTTTAAATTTATATTTTCAGATTATAAGAAAACCAGAAAAGTTTTTTGGATGTCGCAATTTTTATTTCTGAATTTTATATTTTTTTTTACAAATGTATTGAAATAAAATGAAAAATTAATGAAAATGGATTATGAATTATTAACAAACAAAAAATTGTTTTTCAGTCATGTTCTGCTGCTCTGGTCCTTCGTTTTTTGGTCTTTGAACCCTCAACTTCAGGTGTGCTGCGTTCAACCTAGAGGTTAAATAAGTTAGTTTCAAGGACTAAAATAACATTAATTAAGATTGAATTACAATTACTCTATCCCTGTAATCGGAACTAGCAGTTCGTTTATGTGACAGCTCGCGTGTTTCACGTCTGAGATTTTTCGGTGCTTCTGTCGTTTGAGCCATCAGCTGTGTAGCAAGAAAATCCTAAAAAGTTGAAATTAGTTCGTCAAGAAAAATTCGACGAAATGAACGGAGAAATTTTTAATAAATTCGAGAAAAATTAATTTTAAAAAATATCTCTCGATTATTAAACATTTGAAATGTTCACTTGAAATTAAAATTACTTGAATATGATTTTCGACTTCTTTTTGCATTTCTACGGCCATATGAAACACGTCGTGGTCGGAACTGTTGTACATTATGGCATTTTGAAACATGAGCATCATATCGCGTTGAAACTCTGGCGTGGTTTTGATGGCTCCACTTTCAATGCCCTTTTTAATTTGGGACAAATCCATCGACCTGTTATTAATTGAAAGTAAATTAACAATTGAAATCAAATCAAAAGACAATGATTCTGACCTATACACGACGCTGCTGTAGCCCGGGGCAACATCATCAGTAACCGGATGTAAGAATACATTGGCATACCTAATTAAATTTCGATTTTTAATGAGTAAAAAGAATTTAAATTGCTTTAATTTATTTACTTGTGATTAGCTGCCGATCGCCATACAAGCATGATGGCCTTCTTCCACAGTTTGTAGTCGCGTAAACTGTCCGGGTCATCACTGCAATGAAAAAAAAAAGCAATGTATTGTAATAAGATAATAATTAAAATTGTGTAGTTTAATAACCTGTGTGATAAGGACGATGGACTGTTAGGGATAGAATCAAATGGCACATCCAACTTCGGTACAGTTTCCTCCTTTGTTACATTTTTTTCGTCCTCATCTGACGATGAAGAGCTGTCTTGTTTTAATCGTTTCGATCTCTTTTGTACAGTCTCTGTCTTTCTTCTTTCTCTCCTAACTGGCTGCTTTCGTTTTGCTACATTGCTTTCATTCGATTCGTCTGACGATTCTTTGGTTTCCCTTCTCCTCTTCGGTTTTCTTCCTCTTTTCTCTTCAGTTGGTTTTTTCTCTATAACTTTCTCCTTTGCTTCTTTATCACTCGTTTCTACGTTTTCAACAACTGGTGCTGGCGGTTCAGGATCTTCAGGTTTCTAAAATATCAATTTATTTAATTATTAAACATTATTAAATAATCTCTTTGCCATTCAAACCTGACTAACTGTCGGTGTCTTTTCGGATTTGGCTCCCGAGCCTCGTCGCGATCCACGTTTGACTCTACCCGCTTTAGGCGTTACCACTTGTTTAACAGGCGGAGCTGGTGCGGGTTGTTCATTAATTTTTTCCTCGATTTCTGTTGCCTGTTTCTCAACAGGCTGTTCAGGCTCGGTCTCATTTGATGGTTGCGGAGGCTGCAAATAAAAATTTTAAGTTAATAATTTTAAAGATATAAGCTGGTAAAATTCTGACTTCTTCGACTGTCACTGGTTCACTTTCTTCTGGGGTATTTATTGTTACTTCTGCTTCTGTTGTTTCAGTAACATCAGGTACGACATCTTCTTGAGCCACAACTTCGAGTTCGTGCTCCTCTTGAATTTCAACGTTTGTCTGCACATCTTGATCGTCTTGGAAAGAAATGACTTCTATAAAAAAAATATTTTTATTATTACAGCATTACTAAATAACATAAAATTAACGCAATAAATATATATTTTTTTAAATTGACCTTCAATTACTGGTTCTTCATCTTGCAATTTCGGAATTAAATCTTCATCCTCGGGTTTTTCAGAACTCACAGAAAGTTCTTCAGTTCCGATAGTTTCATTTGTAAGGTTTTCTTTTTCTATTTCCGCTTCTTCATCTGCATCCGCATCTACTTGTACTTCATTAATATTCAAATCCTCTTCAATCGTTTCTATAGGAGTGGTAGAAGTAGTTGCAATGGATGGTCCAGGTGATATTGGTAACGGAGATTTGTCCACAACATCAACTGCAATCTGTGTGTTTTCAGAAGGTGTTGAAACTGTTAGTGGCAAGGACGGTAAGGGTTTTCCAGGGCTTGTTAACGGTAATTCTAGAAGACGAGACAATGTTGGTGCACCTTAAAAAAGAAGAAAAAGTAATATTAACAATCAATAATTGACGAACAGCTAATACCAGCTGATGGTGACAAATGTGTGGGTTTCGTTGGACTCTCTTCGGTGGTTTTGTTGAACATAGTTGTATTCGGTAAAGTCGACTTTTCAACCTAGTTTCGGGAAAAAAAAACAATATTTTACCATATTTTATTAAAAATTTAGCCGTTTAATTACCGGTTCTTCCTTCACTGGCGAAATAACCGACTGAATAGTACCGAAACCAGCGTGAGTTGTCGCAGGACTGGGATTCTTTAACAGTGAAGTAAGTAGCGGTGATACGGGCGGGACAGCAGGTGCTTTTGCTGCTTCTTCAGGTATACTTGAACTTGTTGACGTTTCTTCTATTGCAATATTCTAAAAATTATGTTTCCCAATTAAAATCTAATTTATTTTACAAATGAGCCCGACGGTTATCACCTCCAATTTAACAGTTTCATCCATTGGAGAATCAGCAATACTTTCGGACTCGCTGCCATGATCAGACTGAGAACTGTTTCGGCGCACGTTTCTGTTTTGCTTCAATCCTTTCTTTTGTTTTGCAATTGGAATGGCCGGAATTTTGGCTGATTTCATGGCTAGAGAAATGAAATACGCAATGAAAAATTACAATAGCAAAAATTTAAATTTTTTTCTCTAATTATTAAAAAGTTACAGGCAATCGCGGCTTGACGATTTGCTTCTCGTTGTAGTAACCATTTCTGATGTTTTTCTTCCTCTTCTTTAGCTTGCTTTTTCTCTCTAAAAAAAAAGTAATTTTATAAAAAATAAAAATTCATTTATATATAATGATTTATGATTTATTAGTAATATACTTACTCTAAGATCTGTTGCCAAATAACTTGTAGTTGATCATCCAACATGCCGCTAGCCACTTGATCGTGCTGTAGTTTGAGTCTCCTACGAAATTAAATGAATAAAGAAAAACCTCTTTTTTGAGTTAAAATTTTGTTTCTTATACTTGTATTTATGTCTGGTTTCTTCAGTCGTTTTTTTCAATTCTTCTATTCTTTCCTGGGTTAATTTTTTTACGATGCATTCTCCAGGAGTCTCTATTTCCCTTTCCCCACGCTTTCGTCTACATAAATGAGAGATATGATCAGTTAATTTGTTTTAATTGCTTACAATTTTTCAACTAACTTTGGAGTGTCAACTTTTTCTAACAAATCGGAATATTGAAGAGCACAATTCTGAAAAAATTTAATTCGTACGTTAATTTATTTAATAATTTTACAAAATTTATTAAATTGTAACCTTTTGAGAAAACCAATCAGCCGGTCGATTTGGTTCGCCGAAGACTTTGATGGCTCTGCTTACTGAAACCCTGAAAATTAGTGTTATAACTTATAGATTAGAATTAACAATGAAATTACCAGTTTTGATCACCACTTCTCATTACAGAACTCGCCAAACACAGTTTTTCCCGTACTGACCACACGTCGGTGGGCACTTGTTTTAACTTAAATTCTAAGAAAACTTGATTACATATCTTTTCATTAAAAAAATTTCAAAACTTACTTAGAGGAGTAGCCATTTTATAATAATACCGTCTCCAAAACAAAAATATCAAACAGTACAACACTAATTTTCACTTCAACCCTAGTCGTTTTTCGATTGCATTTTCATTGTAAATTTTGATTGGTCAGGTTCGCGATTAATTTAGTCTGTAATTGTATACTGCAACGCCAGCTATGGGCAAAACCTTCTGCTAAATCAATCACTTTTCCT
>JAQIXT010000391.1:0-38408 GCA_034700445.1 Stenotaenia linearis
CTCGGTTTTCTCGATTTAACTCACGACGACTGGCCCCATGCTCTGGTTGCGCGCGCCCGATTTATCCGGTTCGGTGGAGCCTGCTGGCAGTCCTTGAAGACGGGGGGATCGTCTCGGCGTTTTTGGTGGTCCTTCGGCAGACGGCTTGCGTGTTTCCTGTAGAAAAGAATTTGTTACTATTACTAATAATTAAATCGAGTCGGTATTACTTTATTGACTTGGTGAGCGGCTCCTCCTCCTCCGTCCTTTGGAGTCTCCTTTGGCCTTTGATTGTAATCGGCCCTTGCCAGAGCAATTAGGTGCGCCATCGCGTGAATCACCGTGGGCTCTGTTGAATCCCACGGAATCGCATGGGAAACTTCGACAATGCGAATTTTGCCACCCTCGCCGTCATCGTCGTAGAAGAACCTCGCAAACCAGGTGTTGTCGTAGGTCGACAATACCCCAAATTTGGTGTCGTAGCTTAACATGTGGCCGTGTAACTGGTCAACGGCGGAGCGAACGTTGATGTCTCTATGTTTGTAATCGGCAACGATATCCGAGGTCTTAAACCTGGCCGCTTTCATTTCGAATACAATGAGCGTTACTTCATCTTTCCGGAAGAGGTAATCGGGTTCTCCGGGGATGCGATTCGGATCAATGTTGTGGTACCCAAACACCTCGTCCTCGAGAAGAAAATTTCTGAGAATACCACATACGTTGGTTGTAAATCCTATTTTGACGGCATCTTCGATGTAGAATGAGTTCGCGTTTTCGACGAATGATGCAGTATCTTTTGATTTTTCAAAGCCAGCTAGCTTGTCGTCTTCGACTTCGCCGGCGAACCCATTCCAGAGACGAATTTTCTCATTATCGATCGGCTTTCTATTCATGGAGCTGCTGATAGACTGCAGGTAATCACGACGGGTCTCGTAACCGGGCATGGGTAGTACACTTGACACATCCAGTATATTCATACCTTTAAAAAAAAGTTCTTAAAACGTGGCGGCGAGGCAGAAAGATGTACACTGCTCTCCCGTGTCGGGAATTACGTAAGATCGACCGACTTTGTATACTGTTGCCGCGTCCAATCTCTCCCGGACCTCTGCACGTTTCTGGTCCGGATTCGAGGCAACCTCTATATCGATAAATGGGTCGGGTTGATGTATGCCACGAAAGTCCGTCCGCGCCTATAAAAATGAAACGAGTTAATGTGTTATTTGTTGTGGATTAAACTACCTACCTGGATTAAAAACATGACGGACGGACGGGCGTCCAGCGGCGGACGTACGTACTGCAGGATATTCAATGAAGTGACACACGTTAGTGCGTTCTTTTTTTCGGAAAAATGGCCGAATGCTATTTGTTTGCCTCGACCATCAGTCGATTTTTTTGTAAATGTAAAATCCCCGAAGACCTGAGGAGAAGAGAAAAAAAAAAATATGCATTTTTGCGAATGAACGTTTTTTAAAGAAGTCTTACTTTTAGAATATCAATGATGTCGATGCCGTCCTCAGCATCAGCAACGTTATGGGCTATCGCGAGGTTGACGTGATTTTCCAGTTGTCTCGCCATTATGGAAGCTGGCAACAAAAAAAAATCAACTTTTGTATTTAAGTATAAATGAACGTTCATTCAGTTCATCCTCTAAAGAGTACAAAATATCATAACAAAAAAAAAACATTGCGCATCTCGCCACCGCCGCCCAAAAACTCGTCGCAAACGACGCACAACTTCAATTTTTCCTCTTCAGTGACTCCGCCGCATTCATTTTTGGACAATTGATAGTCAACAGCGACGGGAACAAAATCGATGATCAATAGTAGTCGCCCCGTTGTCCCGAGAGGAGCGAGCGCACCTCAAGTGGTTAATTAAATATCGAACAAAATTCATTCAGATTTTTCGGTTGGGCGCCATGTCTAAAAGGCGCGGTATTGAACTTACGTACTCGTTAAAAACCAGACCCACGGCGAAATCCGTTCCAGCGACGTTCCGATCGGATCCTTCGAAAGAATGTCCAACGGTGGCAGTTTCTATCTTACGGCAAATTTCACCGCAGCCGATACGATTCCACGCCAACGACAGGGTCGACCACGCGTCTCTAAAATTCGATAAGCAAACAAATCGACGCTACTTCCCACCGGGGGAAGACGGGTGCGACGTAACATGTGCGCTAGATTCCACCTCCCAGAATGCATTGCGAAAGCGTGGGATTCGTAATGCATTGTGGGAAGTCCCACTACGGTAGGATGTAGTATACAGCACTAGATCCCACCACGACGGGATTACAATTCATTGAAAATCCTACCGTGGTGGGATTAAAGTGCATGGAACTAGATTCCACCACGGTGGGATCTAGTGAAAAGGATGTAATCATGATGGTTTTGTAATCATGATGTCATTGTAAATGAAACGGGTCATGGTCTCCCCGTTATAAATCTGGTTGTATAAGTTGCAACGGTCGACGATCTAACTTGATTGATTACTGGAAAGCTTGTAGCCATGTAAAAAAACACTTCCGAACGTGAAGTGACGAGAAAAGCATGACATCTAGAGACAGAGCGATTCCCCATTCAAACCGAAAGTCGCTAAACGACGTAAACAACAACAAATACACTAAATTTTGGTTTTCGAAAAACTGAATTTCATTACAAATGCCAAAATTTTACTTTTCTATCATATAAAATTGTATCATCAATTCAAAATCACAAAAACAACACTTCACATAATAATAAACCACGGTGAAATTCATTTTACGCAGCAAAAATTTGATTTTCGAATAAATAAACAAACTAATTAATTGTATAATAAATTACAAGCAACATATATTTATCTTAGCTGCAAAAAATACAGGTGTGGGTGAAATGAGTACAAGAATAAAGTACTTTGATGAATTATCACAACTTTCGAATTAAAAAGAATATACATAAAACAATTACAATAATACACATCCTAACAAGTGAAATATAAAAATTTGTTATAGATACTCATTAGTCACTAAAATTATGCAGAAATCTTAACTGCAGAAACGTCATCCTCTAAAAAATTCGTCATATTCTCAACCGTTTGACTAATCTCGGCAGCCGTTCGCTCGATTTCCTCTTCGTCCGTCTGCTGAGTCGCGTCTGCAACGTATACGGATTCCTCTTCCTCTTGCGTATTCCTCGACGGCATTATGGGATTCGTTAAACTTCTCGTCAGCATCATCTTCCCGTTTATGTCGTCGGTGACCGGGTTCACCGGATTCGGCAGCGACGTCTTCCTCGTCACTTCTTCCGTTTCTTCGACGCCGTCCGTCGATTCCGTCGATTCCGTCGATTCCGGCAAAATGCGACTGGAGTTTGGCGAATTCTCGAGCGACGAGTAGCCCTGGTCCAGGGACTGTTCTGTCGTCGGCGGGCTTTGCGGTCCTTCGTCTTCGATGAACGGCAGCTCTTCCGCGCCCAGTCCGTTGAGCGCCGGCGTGTCGATCGGCGGTTTCGACTCGATTTCCTTGCGGAAGTCGTCCATGCTGCAAGAGTAGTTGCGCCATTGGGTGTCGTTCTCTTCCTTGACCACTTTCTCGAGTTCTTGTTTCATCTCCACCACTTTCCTCTCCTCTTCGTCCTCCTTCCTCCTGCCGCTCGCGGCACTCGAGCGCCGTCTCTGCGCACCACCCTTGAAAAACTGCGTCAAAGATGCGATGCTCAGCTTGCGATCTTTGTCTTTCTCGAGCGTCGTGCTCGTCGTGGCCCCGCTCAGGGTCCTGGACGTGGCCGAGTGGTCGTTACCCCCTTTTCCGTTGCACTGCGAGTTGGAGGACCCGCTCAAGTTGGCCACTCCGCGGTACTTTTTGAAGGTTCCCGTGCGCAGAAGCTGCTCCCAGGCCCACCTGGCTTCCGGGTACTGGATGCAGCGGACCACGAAGATGATGAAGCCCTGCAAACTGTTGAGGATGCAGAAAATGTACTGGAAGGGCACTTTGGCGGGTCCCACGGCCAGCGCGCCGAACACCCACGTGACTCCGAGGAGTGTCATGACTGTGAACGCACCCCGTACTTGCGCGAGGGTTATGTTTTTGTCTTTGCGACTCACTTGCGCCGTGAGTCGGGGTTGGAATAGGACACGAGTAACGAGGATAAAAACGACGCAGTTGATCAGTAAAATGATGCAAGAAGGGCCCAAGAAGGTGGCGTAATATACGTAAGGGTTGTCGGGTGATAAAATACAACTGAAAGAGAATTTATTGTTTTGTTTACTCAACAGTGGATTATAAGTACTTACTATTCATTTTTGCTGTGATAATAGCCGATATCGATTGCAGCTGTCGTGCCAACGATAATAAATGGAATTCCTGGAAGAAATGTGGTTGTAATCTCGGTTTTAAGTGATTAAAGTTAATATTACCCCAAGCTGCTATTGATCTTTTCAGCATAAAGCGTGTTTCCGACGAAGCAAACACGTAGATTAACATTTGATACATGTTTATTGCTTCGACGCACATCCAAGCCAGAGTTGTCAATAAGAAGTAATGCGTCAAAATGGCCACACCGACACACAGGTCGAGGAAGTGCGTGTTGTAACTTTGCGAGCCCAGTAAGAAAGATAAATTCATAAATAGCATGGCAACACATAAACTTAGAAGAATTTTCCCAGACCGGTCACGGTTTAAACATCTAAAAATAGAATAAATTCAAATCTGTAACTTAATTTTTCGGTTAATTCACATTTTTTACCTAAAAATGGAATAAGTGATGATAGTTAGTACAAGACCGATAATAGATAAAGCACATCCAACATATGATACAATAGACAATGCGAATTTGTGTTTTCTATCGAGATGCGAATTTGGATCCGGATCCTGTTTGATGAATTAAAAATATTAGAATCGTATTATATCATCAAAGTTAAGTTTCTTACGAAAAGAACTGAAAACGCAGTCATGTGCGACGAATAGCACCAAGTGAAATTGTCGCTTTGGTTTGTCGTAATTCCTTCTTGCGACCATTTCTTCTCGGTTTCGTCCCAAAATGCACAGAAGTAAGTTTTATTTGGCGATGTTGGTATTTTGTACATGACGGGTCGCGACAAGTTGCTTATAGAAGCGTTTGCGATGTTTGCAATGATCACCGGCTGCCATGGGTCGTTTGGATACGATTGCGATTTGTTCCTTCCACGGAAAAATTTCGCATTTCTGAACGAAATGAACTGCAAACGAATTCCTTCGTACGTTTGGATGCTGGCTAGATCGAGAGCTTCGTCAGGTACGACTAATGCTGCAACCTAAGGAGAAAAGCAACCAATCAATTGACAAAGTCAAATTTTGCAAAGTCAACTTACATCTTCTTCGTCGCTCTCATCATCTTCTTCATCCATCTTGCTTTCGGGGAATTCATTGACGGCTTGGAAATTATGACTGTCGGTTCTATTTTTCAGAAAATTCTTCTTATTTCCAAAGAAAGTGATTCCCTTTGCGCGGAAGTGGTCAAACGTCTTTTTAAACATCAGTGGATCGTTTTTCCAATTGATTGCTTTGATGACCAAATTCTCGGACCGGAATTTGATACTCTTTCCTTCGTCTAGGATAACTGACGACGTATACTTTTTGACTACATCGATCAAACTACAATTTCACAATAAAAATTAATAAAATCTTAAATTAATAAACTCAAAAAATCAACTCACCGATCGGTTATTTCTTCGGAATCATTAACGTTATCAAAAATGTTTTCATCAACATCTAACATATTACTTATCACAGATAACATTCCTCCTGCAATCTGAAAAACAATTTCAATTTAATAAAAGTAAAAACAAATTTAATAAATTACCTTTTTATCATGCAGAGCGTAATTATACACATCTGCAATCTGATTGGTTGCTGTACTTATTTGAGTCGAATTCAGAGTTTTTGGTTGTGAAGTTAAACGACCTAACTCTGTAGTTACATTCATAGCGATATTAAAACCCTACAAAAACAACATTAAATCACTCATTTTACTTCCTCAAGACCTGTTTTACTTCACCTCATTTGCACATTTTGTTGCATTAACTTGTGACCAAACCGCATTACCATCATCAAACACACACGTCCTGTAAGCGAATAATTGCATATCATCTTTTTTATCATACGGTCCGTACGGACACAACGCCGTCTTCGTTTCGTTGACCCGCGATTTAGGCCAATGAAAAACTCCGTATTGCGTTTCTGTTCTTCCTTCCCTGCAAAATGCTAAACAGATTCATTAATTATTTATTTTGCATACTGAACACGTTTATTAATTAAACCGCTATCTCTAACCCATATCTGTGCATAATTCCCCGGTGAATCCGGGTGAGCAGAGACAGTCGAATCCGTTCGTCGCGTCGATGCATCGAGCGCCGTTTGCACACGGTGACGACGCGCAGTCGTCAATGTCGACATCGCAGTATTTTCCTATTGAATTAAACAA
The DNA here is from genome assembly GCA_034700445.1 of Stenotaenia linearis. Lineage (NCBI taxonomy): Eukaryota > Metazoa > Arthropoda > Chilopoda > Geophilomorpha > Geophilidae > Stenotaenia > Stenotaenia linearis. The sequence goes on from JAQIXT010000391.1 coordinate 6,411, forward strand.
GATACGAGATAAAGAGCCTTTAATTTGTAAAATCAACACTTTAAAACGGGTTTGGTTGGCTTGGAAAAGTGCCAAGAAAAATATTCAGTGAATTCTTGGGGAATTTTAGGATAATTTCAAGCGCGTGGACAAATTATGTGAAGGATAACTACATTTCGAGTTTTCAGAAATAAATAAATGGGAAAAGTAAACAATAATTTCTGGAACGTGTTAATTTCTCATAAAACTAGAAACCAAGGACACGACCAATTGCAACTCACCGACAAAACCCACCGTACATTCACACTCGAAGGCGGATTCGGTTACGTTGATGCAAGTTCCGCCGTTCGCGCAGGGATTAGACGCACACGAGTTGAACGACTTGCACGACGGACCGTAATAGCCGGCTACGCACGCACAGCTGTAAGTGTTAGGGGCCGTGCTGGTGCACGTGCCCCCGTTGGCACAGGGGGACGGACGCGCCAAACACGGAACGAACACCGAGCAGTTGATCCCGGAGAATCCGTCCATGCAACGACACGTGTACTTGTTGTCGGAGATGTTTTTACACTCGCCGTATTCTCCGCATGGATTATTGATGCAGGGGTTGAAATGATTACACGTTGTACCGTAAAACCCTTCCTCGCAGTCGCACGTGAACCCCGGGTTGCTTATCGTCGGCACGCACCGCCCGTTTCGACAGGGATGATGGGAACAATCTGAAATTAAGTGGTTTGTGAATTTTGCGACTTTAATTTTACTTTTCTTACAATTAGATCGAGTTGCGAACGTTGAAACTTCACTGCCGAGCCCGATCTCCTCTTTATTCCACGCGTAAACTCTGTACTCGTAATCGGTCCACGGTTTCAGTCCCTTTAATTTGGTGCAAAACCCGCTCCCGACTCGGGTCATGTTCCTCGAGGTCACATTCAGATCCCTAACTTCGTCCTGGCTCGCACCTGTTTCTCGAAAACGAACCAAGTAACCGGTCACGTTGCCTACAAAAGGTCGATCCCAACAGATATCAACCGACTGACTCATAGGATTCGTATGTCGCACACGCCGCGGTTCTACAATTACAACACACGTTTTATTACATTGTTATTCATAGTTCGGAGAAATAAAAAAAAAAAGTGCAAAAGAATTTTCCGTTTTATTTTCTGACATTTTACAATGTCATTGGCCCGATTCGAGCTATAAATCGATCAGAAAACAATGTTTGCACACTTTAGTGCAGTGTCCTACTTGCAATGCGTAAACATTAGCTTTCCACTAACCTGTAATGGCTTTGACATCGATCTCGACGACCGCCGTTTTGTTTCGTACGGGCGATCCGCCATCTTCGACCAAAAGGTTCAATCGCATTTTTTTAATATCGACTGTGAGTTTGTGTTTGAGCTGCAATTCCCCGGTCCTCAAGTCAATTTGGAAATAATCCGTCCAATTCCCCGGTAATAAAGTGTAGTACAACTCGGCGTTGTAACTTATACTGTCGTTATCGTTAGCGTGGATGTTCATCAACGTTACGTTTACTTCTTCCACGTAACTTATCTGAAAAAGAAAAAAAAACATTTATTTCAATCGATGTTTATGTTTGACTAAACAAACTAAAATAAGATTGATGTATTCTTAAATATTTGATCAAATTACTTATTAAAGTAATACCGTTGCATGACGTTATGAAAATTTCATTAAATATGCTTTTAAGTTAATGTTGGGAGCGATTAAAAAATCAATACAACTTTGACGTCATAAGTCGCCTAAATGCCACGTGGGGTGGATTTATTTAGAGGATTGAACTCGAGTTATCTCTTTCTACTCACTTAACTTGAAAAACAAGTTCCCACCATATTGTACTTCAAACACCAGATTTATACAATAAATAGATAAGGAAATGTGGAATAATTTATGGGCAATAAAGTATTTTTGTGAGTTATGAATGGTGCAATATTGTTGGAAAACAAAAATAAAAAAATTTAAATTTTTGATTTTACTAAGAAATGTTTTGATCTTTTAAATTACTAATGACGTCATTACTAGATTCAGTTAAGCTTTTGTTATGAAAAGGTAAAACGGCGATTAATCAAAAAGATGAGAAATGTAATAAACTGGTCGTAAACATTTTCATTAGTAATGACATTAACCTTTTATGGTGTCACAGAGGTACAGGATTGCGTAAAAAAAGATAAATTGTTTTGCATTTTATAGTGAGACAGTTGGACGTTTTAATCTAAGTGAAAATCGCAAAAATAACATGATGCGGGTTTGTATGAAATGATGAATATTGTAGGAAAGTTTGGGAAAGTCTAGAAGTCTGTATTGAGACTCATTATATCTTCGCGCCAAGACAATTTCCGGGTTTGATGTGATAATAGTTTTCAAGGTGAAGATTAAATTGTCTTAAAGTGATAAGTAAAATGAATTCCCGCCTTCGCGCGCGCAAAGTTTGCGACCGATTCATGCGAAAAACATCCTCATTAGTATGACAAACAAAGCGCTATTAACTTCTACCAGATGCTCTTCCGATGAATCGGTCACGTTTGGCGGCAAAGTTTCAATTAACCCGTTCTTGCACTGAAACAGACGCGTACGGCTTCGTTTTGCTCGACTGAAAAAAATAATCGCTGAGATTTGAAATTTCGACCTTGAAAAAGTATATTTTCAACTCATTTACGCAACCTTTACCTTTTATGTGATTCAAGAGATAAATCTCTCAACGGAAAAGGTGTGTTATTAACCGAAACAGACGAAACGCGTCGTAAATTGTGATCCCATAAATCAAAGCGTTCTTACCTCGGTTTTGTAAATGTCATATTCAAAAGCGGGTCGTTGACGATTATATTCGGTGATCAGGATCTCCACCTGCTTAACGATGGCTTCATCTTGGTCGTAAGCCACGACCATAATCGTTAAGTTTTTCCCGATTCGAAGATAAACATAATCCTTGGTGTATACGTTTCCGGTCGAAGATTCTACTCGGAAATACTTGTAATTATGCACTTCGTGCAAACTATACAATATTTCTGCATCCGGTCTTGCCACATTAACCGCCCTAACTCTTGTTACTAGTAAATCCGGTGGTGCATTGTAGTGTAGACGAACTGGGTGACGAAATGGCAAAAACTCCAACTTGGCACATACTAAAAAACACATAAAAGACGATTTGTAGTTCAAATGACATTTCCCTCCGCTTTTTCTAATTTAATGATCTGTGTACTTGAATAAATAAACAATATTCGTCTGTTTATGCTTGAAATGGTGGAAAAAAACGCGAGTTTGCGAGAAAAACTTTTTAAATCGTCCTTGTGCGCTCATGATTCATGCGCATGAATATGTCGTGTCAAGTGACGCGAGTCGTTTCGAATCTTACCAAGGTTGTAAGTTTTGTTTTAGAAAATCTCCCCTAGGACTAACATTCCTGCCGTTCGTCTGTCAGTTTGTGTTTACATTGCATTACAAGTGAAATGGATGATCGGCAGCTTTAAGAGATGTAAACCGGAAACGGTTCGTAGACAGTTCGAATTGCGGATGAAAAAACACGAGTTGACAGTAATTAGGCTTATTAAATGATGATGTTTCTATTCTGACTAAAGGAGTGTACTGTTTTCTTAATGGGAAATAAATTTATTCAATTATTAATCAAAAAATATAAGAAAAAAAAAATCCTTGACATTTCTTACTCTCAGTGACAGTTCGAGTACTCAAGGACGTTCAATATTTGTGGGAAATGAACGATTTGTAAAAAAAATACGATCAAATGCCCTGTAAGGCTTAATCTCTTTTCTTCCATTTTTGAAACAGGTATTGAAGTTAATTTTATATGCAAATCAAGTTCGCTCTTTTTTATTTTTTCAAGGTACGAGTGAGGAAAAAAAAGTTAAAAAAATAAAAAAAACGCGGAACAAACGGTTCCTTGTTAATCCTATATAATTTATTCTGTATATGACCAAAAATTTGATTATTATTTTCCAATTTTGATTTGATTTTATATCATCTCGGAATGTTTTATTGCTATACTTTTATTGCTTTGTGGCAAACTAAGTCATAAAGAAGGATTTTTGGATTACCCTTTGACCAATTCTCGTACATCATTTTATAAAATTTCCACAACCAAAAATTATATTTAAAAAAAAAGTTAATTACCTTGACTAAAAACAGCAACTAAAACTAATAGCAACACACCAGCCATTGCCCTTCAGGTATTCCTTAGATATAGAAAATTAAAAATCATCACCTACAGAGAGAAAATTTAAATTTTTTAAATTTAAATAATAAAATCGCGTCGTAAATACAAATAAACAACTCACATTTGCGTATGAAGTGCCATGGTGAAAGAGGAAAACGAAATAAAAAATATATTTTCATAAAATATGACCGTTGAAACTCACATTGGGCTGATGAATGTTTTCTCGCTAATGTTCAAACGTGATCTGAGTCAAAGGGGCTGTGAAGCAGTGGTTGCTGTACTCTGATTGGTGCGACGCCCACACAAACTTTCACACGAACATAAGAATGTGCTTTTGGGAGTTGTGTCACGTGACGTGTGATGTCACTCGCAACTTTTGTCAGTATTTTTTCAAACACGAGTTCGAATTGCGTTTTATTTTTTCCCATTTCCACCTGCAAATACATTTTACGAATAAAGATGCAAACATTCCTTCGTTTTCCTTTCGCTCACTGTTCCGTCCTTGCAAGGATGGCCGACCTTGAGGTTGATGGACACTGGGAAGCAAAACTTCCCACTGGAACAAATTTGTATTTCCTTACTTGTTCAAGCGAAATAAAATAAGAGTAAATTGCAGACACGATTTTCTATCGGTTTACAAATCACTTCCGTTTGTTTTAATTACTTAATTGATGAGAAACGGAATTGGAGGTCGTTGAAATACGGATTTCGAATGTTAATTTACTTAATTATAGGAATAGATGAGAAATTCGATGTGAGAAATAAATATATTTATACTATTCTCATAATTTTATACGAGTTTTATTTATTTTTTTGCACTTGCGTGATTTTATTCATGGTATTGTAACAGATGGAAGTATCGACTAGTTTCCGCTGTATTCATCACATTGACGGAACTCAAATAAAATTGATCGTGACGTTTACGTCATTATTAATGTCTACCATCACGACATGATTTAAGTAAACAACATTTACATATCAGAAAAATATTTACTTTTAATCCTGTAATATTTGATGTCATGTGATGTTTTTTTTTTAAAATATTAAAAATACTTGACGATGAAATTATGATTCATTCTTATTCTATTATATGAAAGAATTCTTTCATCATTTTTTGCAATTCCGAATGTAAATAAAGTGGGTGTGTTTTGTTAGATAAAGTAATTCTTCTTTGCCGAATTCATTATCAACTTTTTTGAAATAATTTTAAAAAATATTAAATTTTTTAAATTTTTTAAATAAAATTTGCACAACTATTTATTCCTAACCCAATTTTGTTAAAAGCCAGATGATCTCTAATGCAAATTTAGTCTTTATCTCTTTGTTTATTAAAAAAAAAAATCCACTTGAAAAACGTCTGCAAGTTTACACTTGTGATAAAAATGAAATTCAAGAAAAAGTACTCACTCAAGCCGCATTTTCTTCTTTTTTTTCCTGCTCGATGTTTATAAGTTTGAATTACAAGTTAGTTGCCAATGTCAGTTGGGTGTGTCCCTTTAAAAGCATATAATTTAAGACAGGAATGAGATCCTGACTGGAAAATCAATATCAGTTTCATGGTTTATAAATAAAATTAAAAATCATAATTTCGTTCAGAAAAAAAAAATAAAAAAATTCCTTCCCATGCCGGGAATCGAACCCGGGCCTCCTGGGTGAAAGCCAGGTATCCTAGCCACTAGACCACATGGGACACATACCAATGTCCTTGTACAATAGGTATAAAAGCTTTAAAACATTATTTAAATCAAAAATAACGAAAATAATTTTTTTAATCATTCTAAAAAATAATAAATGAAAAAAATCACGTCGTCGAAACATCTGGAGTTTATTTCTGCATCAGTTATCTCCATTCCAATTTCTTTTTACTTTTAGTCTTTTACAAGCTTTGCATTATCGTTTATCTTTGTGCGTGCATCGTGTTTACTTATTCTTGGAAAGAATAAGAAAAAAATAAAATGAAACAAACTACAATTTTTATTTCAAAATCCACCCAAAATGAGGTTTACACTGCAAAGAAATGAAACAACAATAACAAGTAATAAAAAGCGCACATTCAGTGGGATAGCAACAAGAAATAACACAAATTAACCGTTAATCCACCGATTCCATATCGCTATATGGTGCGACTATGAGAGCACGTTCGAAATCTCCACTTTCAAATTTTAATGTGTTTTTTTCAACTTGATCTTCGTTTTCGTCTGGCGCAACAGTGATCGCTTCATCGCATCTTATCGGTAATTTAAAATCCGCTCCCCGACGTCGGTAGAATAAAACGTAACCGGCTGTGGTCATGACCCGATTTTCGTCCACAAACGACACGCGACTGTCGTCGAATAACCGCCAATCTAAAAAAAAAAAAAAAAATATATCAAAAAAAATAATTGACATTTTACTTAAATTTTCTATTAAAAACACGTAATTTCACCAGAAAAATGAACAAAATCATTGCGAAATCAAAATAAAGAGTAAAAATTATAATTTACTAACCAACATCGCTTTTCCTCGTATTCGCCTGCGACACGAGTCTCGCGAAAGCCGTGTAATGGCCGCCTAAGATGGTTCCGTGGTGATTAATGACGGCGTAGAGATCGTAAATCGCTGGTACGTTGTCAGATTCGTCAGGACCGCAGTGGTAAGGCGACAAATCCAAATGTCGAGTTGGAAATTCAACCGTTTTGTCGATTTTATCGCGCAGAATTAGATTCTTAAACGAAAATCGCTTCAATTGGACGATGAGAATCGTCGGCAGCCGCCACAAACACATTTGTTTTGTCGCTTCACGGTGCTCCTTACACTTCGGACAATACCAGGCCTCGTCCGGGGTCAGTTCTTCGGGTTCGGTGAACAGTTGTAAACATTGCTCCAACGTAATGTTCGAATGCGCTGCAATTAAGCAAATATGTGATACAAAATCATTAAATTCCACACAAACACACCATTCGCGTCTATGTTTCTACCGTAATTACCATCTCTCGATGCCGAACAATCGTCGTCCTCAATCTCAAAATCCTAAAAACAAAAAATAAAATTTAAAAAAATTTTCATAAAAAAAAATTTAGTAAAAATTTACCAACGATTTTGACTGAACCAAAACGAAATTCTTCATTTTCTCGTTATTATTCCAATCAACGGCTAAGAATTTGGACGGCAAATCCAGCGGTTGGTCGCCGTAATCCTCGACTTTATCCCCGTGATCCATCCCACACACGCTCTGGCCCGCCTGATTGACGCACGTGATGTTAAACGGCTGCGCCAACCGTTCCCCCAACTTGTCCTTCATCTGCCCGACCACCGCTCGAGTGCTCGTGATCGCGGGCAAAATTTCCTCGACATTTTCCTCTTCTTTGTTCTTGTTATCGTCCGCCGGCGGATTCGTTTTGGGCAACTCGGTCACAGTAGCCGAAGCCGACGTGATGGTAGAAGTGGATTTGCAGCCGAGCGGTTCCTTCAGTTTGATCGGGGGCTGAAAAACGTCGACCGAGTATCGAGCGTAGGCTTCGATCATGTAGCACAACTTTGAGTAAGTTGCTTGTGATCGCGGCATGCTGATGATGAAGGGCGAACCGATGAGTTCGGCTTGCAGTTTGCAGTTCGTTTTGTGGGTCGTCCAGTGGTTACGTTGGCAGGTTCTAAAAAAGATTTTAAAATTAAAGGTTGAGATATTTTGTGCGATGTAAAGTGATTTACTGATCGCAGTATCCGACGCGGTAGCAGTTCGTGCACCGTTTTAATTTTGCGTCTGGAGGAGCCTCGTGTTTGCAGTAGGAGCAACGGGTCACTGGTAACGGCATCTTCACTCTCTGGAATTTAATTTTTTTTTTAAATTAAGGGTTTTGAAATTTTATTTATCTCACCTGGAGAATTGTGTATTCGACTACTGATTCGCCAATTAGATTTTCGTTGAGTACTTCGAAACTGAGTGAAAAATCGTTAATTAATTAAATATTTCATAATAATTTTGTTAAAACTCACGCAAAAAGTGGAGTATTCTCTGTGAGTAATTCTAAATTGCTATTTCGACTTAAAAATCGTGTAATTTTATTCCGTACTACTTCGAAAATTCGTAGACACGAGGTGGAAATGGTGGTTAACTTGGATAACTCGTTAAATAATTCGTTTGCAATTGCTGTTTGAGATAGGCGTAGATAATACTAAAAGAAAAATTAATTAATTAAACAAATTCATCGTTTGGTTGTAATTTCTACCTTGACTGGTCTTCTGGATGGGTCTTTGGCGAAAAAAATCACTGGGAAAGTTCGCTGTTTCTTCGGCAGTGGTACTGATAAATACAAGAAAGGGTCGAAGGTGATTGACACCTTCGAGCACACCGGGCAGACCAATTTCGATTTGTATTGGCCTTGAAAGAGATCGACAATGATCGAATCATTGCGCTTTTTGTACATCTCCCACGCCTCGTTCGCGACGATCGAGTCCGGCCGGTTGTCTCCGTCGAAATAGTTTTCCGTGTACGGTTTGCTTTTGATTCGGTTCAAGTCCTGGAATTAGATTTGGTAAGTTTTTTCCAAGTTTTGGATTTAAGTGTGAATTACTTCGTGAAGGCCGTCCAGTAGAAATGCCATGAATTCTTGCGCGTCGTGTTGCAAAAAACCCGTGAACTGATTCGCTTTGAGTGAAATCAAATTCTGAAATTTGAATTTTTGAAAAAAAAATTCGGTTTTTTGAAAAAAAAAAATTTTACTTTGAGTTTTGAGGGCGAAAACGATTTGAGAGATCCCGACCAAAGTGTTCGCATCAACGTTGCAAACGCGGTAGCCAATTTTCCTCCCGTGCCTAACGGATTTTCAGTATTAATTTCACGTTGGTAATAATTACCTTAGAAATAAATTTGAAAAAAATGAAAAAAATGAAAATTTCAATTAAAATAATTAAAAATACCAAGAAAATAGTGATGAAACTCCTGCGTGTTAACCAAACACTGCAAAACACTGTTCATAAAGCACGTATTTCCCAGATTCTCCAAACCGGTCATTCCTCTCGGCGTAACCTGCTCTTGTCTTAACTTGTTCAGCGGCGATACCATGCAAGTTGGTTTCGTGTCTATAACGGCCTGCGAACGAGCATCGAGCGCCAAAGACATGTCAGACATGTCGCCGTCTCCTTTCATGCCGCTCGATTCGTCTTCCAATAATTGTTTACTTACAGGAGATGCCGGGAGCCAAGTATTACTCGGTACCGCAATGCACGCCGTTTCTGGAATTTAATTATTGAGAAAGTTAATTTTTTTTCTCTCGATATTTAGAAAAATTTTGAAATTACCGTCTTGTGGAGCTTCCAAAACAACCCATCGTTTGCGCTCTGTCTTTACAAGCGTTAAATTGAGAACTGTGAGAGTTAAATTCGATTGGCATTTGTCTGGAATAATACTGTCTCTGAAATTAGGATAAAAATGACGTTTTTTTGTTAATTTTAGTAAATTTGTTCAATAAATTTGACTGAATTATAATTGAGATTAATATTTTATATGTTTTTGTATGAAAATTATGCGTTTTAGGCTTTTTTCATACAAATATTATGAATTTTGTCCTCATTTCATACGAAAATTAAGCATTTTTGCATTCTACATATGAAAATTATGGAATTTAAGGATTTGTTAAGCGTTATACTTACTTTAAGGTAATAGTCCAGCTGAAAACGGTGTTTTCTGAACATTGTGGGTACGAATCGAGAAATTTTGGATCCCTAGAAGCAAAATACTTGTCAAAATCAAATTGCATGAATGAAAAAATCCTTCTTACTTAGCTTGAAACTGCACGCCGACAGATTTCTCGTTAAATTCAACAATCAGAGATTCTTTTTGAATATTTCTAATATAAATAACAACTATAACTGACTCGGGTGCCTGAAAAAAGAAAAATTCTAAGTCACTCATTCAAAAAACAATTTCGAACGCGTTACCTTTTCATACCACGAATTTTTAACGTGTTGCAATGAATAAATCTCATTTTCCGGTTGGATTTCTGCGTCTTGTTTGCTTATTTGTTTACAATTTTCCTTCTCACGTTTCTTTTTCCGTTTTTCGTTCTGCTCTTGTGCCATAACTGCAGTACAATTTTCTATTCGCCTTTTGTGCGGCCGGCTGCCGATGAAATCGCTGTACTCCAGGTCTAGATACAGTTTGTTTAAGTTCGACTAATTTTTTCGTCGCCAAATATTTATCAAATCCAAAAAAAATTGTACAAAACGAAGACGAGCAACATGACTCCGAATTAAATATGAAGGACTTGTAATTTCAGTTCAATAGCGCAGACAACGCGACGATCTTGACGAGATCTGATTGGTCGAAAAGTCAAACAAAAGTTGAGCGAATTAAAAATGTGTTTATCTGAGTTAATTATTTAAAATTTTATATTGTTAATTGTGTAATGTACCGTAAAATTTTACGTATAAAAATACGATTCTTTCAATTGAAGTTCCACCTTCAGTTTCTCCGTTGTTCAAGTATGGTGATCTAGAAGGAAAACTGGTTTTGAGATTTTTTTATCACAAATTGTTTTTTTTCATTAAAAAGAAGTGAATCTGTGCTTGATTTATGTCTGAATTATGTTTGGCTTACCTTATTTGCATTAAATTATAACTAGTTAGCTGATTTATTTATCAAAACGCTGAGTTTTGAGAAATAAAGATGTTTGAATTTTCCCGCCAAATATTTGAACTTCTACTAAACCAACTTCCAACTTATTTATATTTACTTGTTCTTGAAACTTTTATAGGACACCAAACGTCCAGCAAAGGTTCAATGCTTATTCTAATTTGTAAAGAATGTGGATAGATCCTTGGAGTACTTTGTAAATGTTATTACAGAGTATTTATCTTGCTTGAAGAAAACTTGGAAGTGTCATAATAGCCATAGAACCTAGGGAAAACGTTATAAGATAGTAAAAATACATAAAAAAAGGATGGGAAATGAGTGGAAAATATCTTTAGACTCTTTTAAAAAAGATATACAGAATCAAAATACCAAATTAATGATGGAAACTATAAAACTCTTTGTATACAATCAAAATTTACAATTGGAATTTACTTTTCTCAACTTATACAATAGAAATAGCAATTATTTTTCAGTCTAAAAGTTGCTCAGCTAAACATTTGACTAATTTCTTCAGATTTAAAGTATTGTTATCTTTGATGGCAGGTTTGACTGCAACTTCATTGTCTTTATCCGAAGTTCCTCCAAAAGGTGGACCAGCAGTCTGGACAATCATCACATTACTTCTACTTGTAAATTCTTCATCAACAGCAACCATTCTTAAAGCATATTTAGTAGAATACTTCAAATTCTTTACAGTAATTTCATCCCAAACCTCAGGTTCTGTTTGATTCCAGTGTATTTGACCTACAAAACCACCAACAATGATAGAAAAACATCCTTTTAGTAAACTTCCTACAAACCTTCTTCTCTGTAAGCCAAAAACACTTGATCTCCAATATGATTTTCTTCATCAGGCACCCAAATCACTTTGATTGCAGCTTTGCCATTATTGTCCGGCAAAGGGTGCCAAGTGAAGTTTGGTGGATCAGGTTTCTTGGGAGTGACCTCAGTGTGTCCTATTGTTGAAAAAGGTGCCCCTTCTCCAGCTATTGTTGTGGCACAGATTGTGAATTGATATTTAGTGTCAACATCCAAGTCTGAAACCCTCAATCCAGTGATCCAAGGATCACCAATGACATTGAAAGTATTGTTAAAAGAATCATATGAATGCTTGCTCAATTTTTTGTTTAAGTATAAGCGATAACCGGTTAGAATTCCATGGGCATTCAGTGGTCTCTTCCATCTTAGGTATATGCTGTGGGTACTCATTGGAATGACATCAAAAAAAGCTACCGGACCAGGAACTAAAATGTAAACAAAACTAGTGGAAGTATCAATTTCCAAGTCCAATGAAAGAATGACTAAGACAGGAGGCGCTTCCGGCACCACACCTTCGGCGACATACTGATTGGCCTATCGAGACCAATCATGTGATTCTTTACCTATCATTCATTTTTACACTTTAATTTTGAATAAACGTTAGTCTGGTTTTAACCCTTAACACGATTGTTGCGTCCTTGCTTGCTTACAGTGGCGTTTAGCCCTTTCTGCTAAAAATTTTTGACCAATATCTGATAAAGTCAAAGGATTAAGCTCCACTGGCCAGGATCGTTCTTTCGTTGGATGGACTGTAGTAATTTGAAGTTTGTGATAGTTACCACTTTCAGGTGTTTCGAATGAAATGACGTTTGTAGTTGGGCCATTATCATGACTTGTAAATGCATAGAGTCGAACATAATTTGTTGTGTAAGGAACAAATGCTTTTATAGTTGTATTTGTAGTTGAAGACTCCAGAGTTACTTCTTGCATATTTTCCATTGTGTCAGACCAAGTTTGGATCTAATAATAATAAAAATTTTATTAATTTTGTCTAAAACATGACAGTAATGTCCACTTGTTTATTACCTTATATCCTTTTAAAATTCCTTTTTTGGTTTCCATTGGAAGAGGATTCCAAGCAAACTCTGCAGTTCTTCCATCAACCATCTTTACAAGAGTAAAATTAGTAGGTGCTATCAGTGGAGATTGATCTTGAAAAGATTTAATAAACTAAAGTATTTATTATTGTAATAGAGAACAGTAATAAAAGCTTACATGTTTTAACAGTGGTTTTTCCTATGTTGTTGTTTTGTATGTCCAAAAATACCTGTTGTTGAGTTAACAAAGCTAACAAGTTATAAGTAATTAGTCTAAAGCATAATTTCAATATGTGCATTTTGCATAGCAACAGGAAATTTGTAATGAATAAAGTTCAGATTTTATGAGTAGTAATTAGAAACTATTATTAGAGTCAGTAAAGTGATCCTATAATTGTAAATCAGCACAAACTAGTTTAATTGCTAAATACATTTAATTATTATAATAATTTTCATTTATTTAAATTCATATAAATTCATTCTTGACTTATAAATAGAATGATTAAATCAATAATTTCAATATAGTCAGTGATTTAAATGCTTTACTCTTTGAAACAAACTGGTCAGAGATGGCGCCAAGTGTTCAGAGGAGCACATACACTAAGTTTACAAGGGAAGAACTTTTCTCTAAAATATTCCCAAAATCTTAACTGTTTACATGAGGAATTTGTTTTGGGGAATTTCCTTTAATCCTTTTGCATTCAGGGTCAAAACATCTGGGGGAGAACCATTACTCAGTACAAAAAACCCAGAATTCTATCTATTGCAAAAAGAATATCTAATTCCTCTTAAATGCGAGAAATTTTTGGTTACATGAAAACAAAAAACCAATTTATAACATTAAGCAAAAATGTTACCTTTGTAAGAACCTTCTATTGGAACACTTCTTACCTTTGTTCTTCTATACTTACGAAGACAACACAGTAATAGAAGTTAAATAAATACTTTAATTCGGTTAAAAACTATATATATATATATATCATCATTTGTTGATTTTATTATTACAATTCAATAATATATCCTACAATGTTGTGCCACTCAAACTAAGAAAAAGTCTTAGAAAATATTTCTTACATTAGATGTTTATGCAAATCCTTTCCTTGATAAAACTGCAACTACTTGAAAACTGTGTAGCAGAAATGTTAGCCTTTTTCTTTTATTCTGAATGAAAAATTACACTGTTGCATCATTGTTGTCTTGGACTTCACCATCAACAATGTGGAAGTCATTAGGTAACTTATTGCTATCACCAGTTGGATTTGTAAGGGGCACTAAAGGTTCTTCCAACGACCTCTTATTGCTAAGAGGGGGGCTGTTGGGAGGAGTGTGAAACTCTTCAGTCACATTTGTCCTCATGTCATTGTTGACAAATGACATGGTTATATCTAAAGTGGATACGTAGGGTGTGGTCAATCTGGATTCTGGTTTACAAGTGAGAAGTGACGTGCACGCGTCCATGTCTTCGAAATTGTTGGAGGAAATGGAGTTGGACCGACGCTTTTTCAGTCTTCCACTTCTGTAAAATTTATACTTCAACAGTGATTTTTATTATAAATTAATTCGTTACCAAACCATTTCATGCTAACTATGTCTAACTACCTACTTTCGCTAAATATAAACCAGCGAGAAATCGAAAATCTGCAATCTGGTCGGTATAAAGAATGTCCATAAATTACGTCACACTACCAAAGCAAGGGGTCACTTGTAAAAGTTCTACTGGTGGAAGAGTAAAAATTGAAATGCTGGCATAATAGATAAGTAGGGTTTAAAAATGACACTTTTTAGCATGATATAATTTATGGACACTTCCATAGATGAAATCAGCAATCTTTAACTCCAAGTTTAATTCTACCTTTAACTCATACCACTCATGCTGCTAAGCTCAGTACATTCACTCTTGTCAATACTGTGGATGAGGCTGTTGTTTGCATTTGTTAATGAGAAATTTTTTCATCTAAGTCTTATTTGAAAAGACTCTTATCCCTTTTGGTTCATGGAAATGTTAGAACAAAAGAACACTCCAGGGATTTTTTTTCTAAAGGTATGCCATACCAATATTTTCTCTTTTACACCCTATATTTGGATGACTAGGAAAGGAAAGTGAAATTATTGGCATTTTCCTTCTAAATATTTAATCAAAAAATAAGTACTAGGACAAATGATAGCAGCATGAAGATGACTATAGCAAGATACATCCTCTACTGTTATCTATGTAATTATCTAAAGGTAAATGGTTCTTTGAATAGTTTCTAACTACATTTATATATAGATTTTGGGATATCTACAGGTCGAATCTCATTTTAACGAGAATCTAGTTATAATGAAATTTTTTTGAATTCCCTCCATAATAAAAATTCTTTATAATCGATCTCATTATAACAAAAATTTCATTATAATGAGGGTTTTTTCTGATTCCTTGGAGTTCGTTGTAACGAGATTCTACCTGTAATCGTGTAATTTTTAATTTCCTTATTATTTCACTGTATATATTCCCACTATTGTTGCTTCTTGGTCAATAATATGATATCCTATATTTCTAAAATACCAAGATTTGTAAATTTCTTCTTACGTTATGTACAATGTGCAAATTTATATGCAATAAGAGTGCACGTGTTCATGCACGCTGTAGCACCCTTCAGCTCATTTATTATTCCCCCTTTGAAAAAACATTTGGCCTACACGGGCAAGTGTTCCTAATCTGTTGGAGAAACACCTAGGGGAAATTTTCATCCAACTTTCGCTTTAGAAAATTGAATGTAACAATATTTGAGTATCAAAACTAATCCAGCAACATTATGAAAACACTTGAATTTGAATATATAAATAATTTTAGGGCTAAAAATAATTTGATTGCAGATTTTCCAAACTACCTTTTTCTATGACTAGAAATCCTATTATAATCTATTCATACACTACCAACAATAACTAATCATGAAATACCATTTCCTATGTAAATATACTGACACAATGCACTTTCTAATTGCAATTAATCAACTAGATTAGTCATCCATCATTAACACTTTACCTACCACCACTAATAGCTTGATCAATGATTTAACACATCTGAGAAATATAACAAAAAAATTTTTGCATCAAAAAAAAATTTCTTATTTTTAGAACTGAATGACATCACCTTTATATCTGAAACAAATTATGACACACTTTTTTGTCAGAATAAAAAATATGTATGGGTGTGACATTATTACAACTCAAATTATATGACTCAAAGGAGGAGGAAAAAAATTGGAAATTATTTCCAATTTCCTAGAAACTTTAATAAATATTTATATTTATATCTAAATTTAGATCAGCAAAAAAAAAA
This sequence comes from Stenotaenia linearis, assembly GCA_034700445.1. Classification (NCBI taxonomy): domain Eukaryota; kingdom Metazoa; phylum Arthropoda; class Chilopoda; order Geophilomorpha; family Geophilidae; genus Stenotaenia; species Stenotaenia linearis. The sequence continues at coordinate 22,364 of JAQIXT010000391.1, forward strand.
TTTCCAAGAAATTCATTAGTCTTACTCTTCTTACCAATTGAAATCCAATAGAATTTCTTTCATTTTAGCCCAATAATCCAATTAATAAAAAATATCCCACCTATTTTCGACAGCAATAAACTAATATCGAGTGTCAACACCGTGTGGGGTCGTTGGTTGCGTTGGCAACCCCCTTGCAACGTGACAAAACACGAAATGTCGAAGTAGGGATGACAACATCACTTTCTTGTTCAAAACCAATGCACTCGTCATTTTGACAAACTAAACGCAAATCCCTGTGTGAATCGACAGATTATTCCAATCCAATTTTAAGTTTTAACCTCTTCCTCATCCCCAAATTTATTGATTTTTTTGTTTTTCTTTTTCACTTTAATCGGGTCTTTTATTACCCAATACCAATAGTTCCCACTTGACTGGGGACATCCAATCCAAGCAACCCGACCGGAAATGAAGGGTGGTAACCCACAGTCACGAAGTGGACTATGGGATACAAGGAAAGCAATATTGTTAGGTTGGGGTTGGGATTTAGAAAGAAGTTAATTTTATAGAATTGTTTATAAATTTGGAAAATTTTTGATTTTTTATTTTAAGTTTTAAATAAAAATCCTCTGGAGTTATTCAATGGGTTTTTCTTATTGTTTACATTGTAACATGAGATTTTTTGATGATAGAGTCAATGGACTTTGGGATGCTAGGTGGTACTGACCTCTGGTGAGGAAATAAAGAAAAATAAATAAAAACAAAAATAATGGGAGGTGAAATGACGGCCAATTTTCGGCTTAATTTCTGCTACTAAGGCTAAACACAGACACTCGGTTTGTAAAAATAAGCCTTATTTGGTTTTGCGTTTCAGAAAAAAACATTATTTACCGAACAGTTGTCATCGAGATCGCATGTCCAAACTCGGAATTTTTATACCAAACACGACAACACCTTTTCTGTGTCAGACTTGTCTGAAAACGGCAACAACTTATTCGCAGTTGCCACGCGATATATATTTTTTCAAACATTTCAAACCTTTATCTCCATTTTTCATTTCTTATGGATGCTCAGAGCTATGCATGCACTCAGCATTGTTTTCTTCAGAAGCGAGAAAATACTTTGCTTCATAAATCACAGCCAATCAGTGGTTGGCAGCCATTTTAATTTCATCTAGAGTTCATCTCCATGGAAAACCCACTCAATGTGATTACCACATTACACTGAGTAACCTTTCCACTGAAACATCCTTTAGATAAAACTAAGACACAAATTAGTAACAAAGTCTTAAAAAAACATGAAAAAGTCAATGACATGTCACTCAGAAGACCCCCCCCTTTCATCTATATTATTTCCCCATCAAGTCAGGGCTATTAACCTAATTCTCAAGAACTGGGTTAACAGCTGAAATCAACTTGAGACTGGAATACCTACTTCGTTTCAAGTACAGCTGTGGTCCGAGCAACATGGTGATCGTTGTCTGCAGAGGAAGAAGAACGAACCCTCTTGCTACAGTTCGGTGTATTCCTTTCAGAAACACAACAAGCATACATGAATGAGGACTCCAGTTGCGCGTCATCTTCGCTCGACTCCTCATTCATCGTTCCATCAATGTCATTTTCAAAAACAGACGGATCCGGTGTCTTCTCCAGAGTCCACCTACAACCAAACAGCAATCTTCAATATTCCATGCATTAATTGAGCTTACTACTGGTAAAATAGTGATTGCTTGCAAATTACGAACAGTGCTGATTGCTGATTGGTTGCAGATACTTTCAAACCACATTTCAAAATTTTTAAAAAAATTTTTAGAATATATATATATATTTTTTTGTGAAAAAGTTTTAGAAGTTTGTGAATTTAATTTTGGCTTTTGAAATGTGGTTGAAAAGGTGTATTGATCGGTTGTTTTGCTTACTTATATTGTGAGAAATGCCAAAGCCGAACGTCGTTTAAGAGATCTTGAATTGCAGATGACAGCTGAGCTTGAAACAATGGCGGGACCGGCATTGAGCGCATTTCCCGGAGATCCATGTTTCGGAAAAAGTCCAACATGGAAATATCCTCCACACTCGGATAAACCCCATCTTCTTGCTCAAAGATGAACTTTAATATCTCCACTATCTCTGGATAAGTACGCTGCAGTTCGTCTAGATGACGGCAACTTGGATGCGCGCAGTTGAGTTCGTAACCAGCGCACATTTCGAATAAAACGTGACCTGCAAAAACGAAATATATTTTAATTTTCCTTATAATTTACTAAAAAATAAATGCATTTCCTCAAATTGTGGTTTTATAAGTGTACTGAAAAATAGTAATTTAGCTATTATATTTTACCAAAAGATATGACATCAATTGCTTCATAGTTATCCCTAAGCTTTTTCCTGACCATTGCACCACATCGAGACGTGTAACCCAAAAGCGTGTCTTCAAACCCTGTTAAACTGACATTAAAAGAAAACAATTACAAGTCATTCCTAAAACTATAATAAAAACTATAATACAAGTTATTTGCAGTTTTTTGGCTGATTTTGTAGATTTTTTACAGATTTTCTACAATTTTACTTTAAAATCTACAGATTTTCCGCAGTTTAATTTCGAAAAAATAAATATTCTACACATTTTCTACAGATTTTGTAGATTTTTTAGCTGCAAATCCAAAAACAGAAGGTGAAAACTACTGCAGGAAAGCTAAGGGGCAGCTAAAAAATCGATACTAACCATAGCAATTGAGATTTTTGCATAAACTCATCATTTTATGGTCATGAAACTTGTTAGGTAGAAATTTGTTTTTCGTCAAAATTAATTGTTGGCTATAACTAAGGACTAATGGTTTTCGAATAAAATGGGCTCGGTATGGGGTCTCGCATAACTGACCAATAAAAAGTGCAAAATGACATTTATTGATACCATTAGTCAGGTTCATCAACACAATATAAAATTGAGGTGACCTTGCAATCTAAAATCTAGAATTATTGGTAAATGTAATGGTGATGAATAACAAGTTCGTAAAGTAACTTTGTGAAACAAATGTGGGCCTTAATTGAATAGTTTAGTTATTATAAGAATATTATTGTGTTTTTCCATTATGTTGATTAGTGAGTGATTGGGATGGAGTTGGTTTGTGCATTTGCATTGTGTTAGCTTTTAGTGAATGTGTTTTGCTGTTGTTGGTTGTATGTTAATAGATGAAAATGACCCAGTAAAAATAGAGTAATGGGAAATCTGTATTAAAATAGATAAAGAAAAAATAAAAGTAAAATACCACAGCTAAAAAAATCTAAAGATTATCTGCAGATTTTTGACTTAATTTTCTGAAGTTTAATATTAAAAGAATAAATATTCAACAGATTTTTTACCGATTTTGAAGAAAATCTGTAGAAAAACTTTTAAAAAACTGCAAATTGGTCAAAAAACTGTAGATGTTTTGTAAATTTTTTTTAGGTGGGAAGGTAAACTCTTTTCTGCAAAAAATTACTTTTTTCACTTTTGCAGAAAATGGTCCCATGAAATGAGTTATTCTTCAGAATATTATTACCGTACCCTAATATTTAGTTCTATTCCACAAAAACATTAAAAACCATTATAAGATGCATCGATTCAAAGACACACCTCTAATTTCTGAGTTTAAAATGTCAAATGAGTGCATTTTAGAATCAATGAAATACAGTACTATTATTATTTCCAGTTTCATTTTTCAACATACAGTCGGATCCGCCAGTAGCGACCTCGGCTATAGCGTCAACCCGCTTATAGCGTCACGTTTGGTGCGGTCCGGCCAACACTTCGACGCTGTAAGCGGATTCGCTTGTAGCGTCAACCCGCTTATAGCATCAATTTAAGCCCGGTCCCTTGATTGACGCTATAAGCGGGTCCGACTGTATTTATTTTTTTCAACGCCAGCTCCAAAACCTACCGACTAACTCCATTCTGTATAATCACATTGCCACAATGCAAATGGCCAAAAGGATAAAATCCTCGGTCCTGTAGGAAGAGCAAAGCCTAGAAAACACGAAAACATCCATTTTTAATATATTTTCCTTCTCTCAAATATCATTAAACTAGAACCTCTAAAATTTGTCGACCGAGCCGCTGAACCGTTGCAATTGGTAACCCGTTGCTAGGATGATGATATTTGTCGTGCCAATCTGCTTGACATCTAGCCTATAAGAAAAAAAATAGAAATAAAAATAACATTGAAAAAGTAAATTTAGATTCAGTTAATAAAAGGCCAACCAAAATTACATTGACAATGTTATTTATAGTCTTAGAAATCTAAGCAATGATTAAAGTACTTAGTTGAATGATGTCAGCCAATGAGATCAAACTCACGCAAGAGTAAATTATTAATTTGTGAATAAAATTTAATGCGGAAATCTGCTTCCAACAAATCTAAATCTTTGACGTCAAACTCTTTGCGTGCAAGATGGGAAAATCCGGAACTGTAAACTCTTCGACCTGATCTTCCAACTCTTCGGATCTCCTCTTAACCAACCCAAAAGACTACTTGGACATTATCACTAAACTTTATAAAAACTAAACCAGAGTCTGGAATTTCTTTTCCAACAACCATTGCAAAAGTATTTTATCGAGTTCAGCTCAGTGTCATAAATTTCTATGTCACCGATCAATACAACACTATTGATTTAAAAAAAAAAAAACTTGAATTTGTATTCAAAATAATCTAATAAGTGTTATCATTGCATCAAATTACAGTTAAATCTTTAAGTTTGTCAAAATATTATTTAACATGCACATTGAAAAACCAAGTAAATGTCAAGATTATGCAACTGGATAAAGTTTTCAAGGAACCATTCAACATTTCCTGGTTTCAAACAATTCAGCAACACATTGACATCCTATACCGGTGACCCAGCAACTTACTTTGTGAATAATGTCTTTGAGACTTCCTTTGTTGTTGTATGGGAGGATGACCATGACATACTCATCGTCGGTGAGCGTTTTCACATCGACATCCAATACGGGATAAATGTAAGGATGCTGCAGTGCCAGAAAAAGCTCCGATAGCGTTTTCTTGCTCACGCTGGAAAAATGAACAGGAGAGTGTAGCGTCTGTGGCAGCATCGTCAGAAGTCGTTCGGTCTTCAGATTTGTGTCGCGCACGAGGAACCAGAACTTGTTCTGACGACTACCTGAAATGCCAAGAAGAGAGGGGGATTAGGTCGATTCATCTTTGGAAAATCCTCTCTTGCCATGAGGACTGTCAAGTGGGAATTGTGGTTGTCCGAGACAGTGATATGAAATTATAGATGAGTTGCGACATGTTCAAGAACGGCTTTAGAAGCAATACGTCATAACTCATCAATAATTTTACAAGTCTGCAGTGAGTGGCACAGCTTCATTTTTTAGGACCTTAGGGCTTAGGCAAGAAGCCGTTGCAGGCTGCATTTTCAAAAAACCTCAATCGAAGAAAATTCTGGACAAAAAAGGTTGCCATACAGTCAGGAGGGCCCCTAATTCACTGCCTACTCTTACGATGTGATAACTATTCTCCTGAAAGCTCTTAAAATTTCATTTTTTAGAATTATGTTTGGCAATTATTGATATTAATAGTCAAGCATTAGCTAAAAGCAATCTAAAAGTTTATAAATTTATTTCAAGACAACTTGCTGCGATGGCCGAACTTCCATGCTCATGAGTGCAAAAATTCGCAGTTCACACAATCGTTCTTTTACAAGTACTTTTTGTAAAACTATCACTTTATACTTTCATCTTTATATCTATGGTTCTAATACATCAAAGAAAGAGTGTCTGACCACTTTTTTAGCTATTAAAGTTCTACACAACAGTAAAACGATTATCTGTGTACTATCATGATGTCACTCCACTGGATAATAACCATCTTATGGTGTCTACACAAGATTTAACTTGTCGTTCGGTATAATCTCCATTCACTTGCAATCCAATTCAACCCTACAACATCTACAAAGCATGGCTCTCGAACTCCATCAACTATTTGATAAATTGCAACACAAACTTAATTTCCTACCTCACCACGAGAATATTAAAAAAAACCAACTACAAGATATTAATTCCACAACCAACACTTCTTGCAGGAGAAATAATCTGTTTAGTCAAGAGACAGGAAGTGCATTTCGCTAACCTTTCCGGGAAATGATCCCAATTGATTTTTACATCGTATTAGATTGATCGAATTCGAGGAAATTCTACATTCAAGATGGAACAACAAGTAGTAAACAGCATTTTTCTCTCACTTCTTACAAATTAAGTATAATTCACTTCGAGTCCATGTATTGATTTCTCCAATTCAATAATGCGACCTACACATTAACGTGTCATTATTCGGTCTATAAACAACTTTCCACTCCATAACCAATAACCAACAAAAAAATAATGTGTTATTAGCATTAAATATGGACGAAGGCAATAATTTGTAACCTACTGGACACTAGATGCATTCAAAAATGTTCGAGTTAAACTTTACTTAAAAATAACTCGTATTTCCTGTTGCGAATCGGCATACTAATACGGTATTAATATCATTTGCATTTCGAGCTAAACCAATACAATTAATTTTACTTCATTTTGCAATACCAGATTTTCATAATCCCATGCAATGACGAAAACTAATGACATGCTTCTATCTTGAACAACAAAGCACACAAGATTTTATCTAACCGTTGTTTGCTCAGTTAACACTAACACTCCATGTTCTGCGAGTCATTAGTGGCTAATTTACATCACTTCTTCGAATGCATCGATTAGTTCGGCTTAATTTTTCAAATTCAAATTCAAACTTTTTGCTTCAAAAAAAGTTGTCTTGTGTAACAACAAACTTGTTTACAACATTGCTGAGAAACTCCAATCCTCCTCACTTATTCACTCAAGTTGCATAATGATAGCTTTGGAGCACTTATTATGTGCAATTGGCTTATCTGGTTCTTTGGGAAGTAAATAATGATCAGTTGATTAGTAATCAAGTAAAAATATAAAACTATATCTCTGCTTTGTTTTTATTGAATAAATTAAGGTTCAGGGAAAGAAGATTCAATTGAGGTTAACACCCATTTATGGACATTGATTAAACTAAAGGATAGCATTAGCAATTAGTTGTTTTTTTAAAAAGAAAGTAGTGAAGTAGATGAGTTATATTTATTGAGAAACTCCCATGAAAGTTGATTCAACATTATTTATGCAATAATAAACAATGTTGAAACATTAAAAAATATTATTTTATTATTGACTTGATGTTAAAAAAGTTTTGTTAAATGACATTTTTAACATTTATTCAATATTGAAATGATATTAGCTGGTTTATTGGGTACCAGGGTTTGTAGAGTGTAAGTTTGAAGCCATCTTTGATTTATTGAGAGTAAATGAAGAAATAATGAAATGATGAATCACATCAGTGGAACAGGGAACTGTGATATTGAATTACACAATCTAAAGTAAATCAGTAGTGACTCAAGAATGATTAATAGTGATTCAGAGTAAATCAATAGTAAATCTGTAAATCAACAATAAGTTTCCTTGATTTACTCTTGATTTACTGATATAATCATTTCATTATTTATCAATTTACTTTACAATCAGTAAATCAAACATGACCTCAATTTACACCCTATGTAAACTCTTTTACTCTTAATCTTCTTCGGACAAGACAAAGAGTAACCAGGAAGTTTGCTATGCTCACTACTCTTTGCTGAACCTAAATTGCAACTGATTCATTATTAAAATTGACAAAAGAACAATGCACTGAGCAACTCTATTTACAGAACACACCTGTCTATATTGACACAAGTCTAAATATCATAAGAGTAACATAAAGATCAAATACTGTAATTGAAAAACAAACTAGATTATAATTTATTACCTTTCTAATTTTAGGTCTAAAAGCTTAAAATACACAGATAAAATATACTAAATTGCCATCTATTTTCCTTCAGACATTATTTTTACTTGACAAAATCATGCACAGTGCTTTTGTCAATTTCAATACAACTTCCCAGAATTCCTCCAAAAAATTCCCATATCTAATCAAACCTTAAACTTACTAATTAACAACTAATTAAGAATAAAAAATTGATCATACCGATATCGCCCAGCTGCTCAAGCAACACATAACGCCCCGTGCTCTTGAGATAATACTGGCAGGTGAGAAAAGCAGTTTCTAATTAGAGAGAAAATACGACAATTTAATCAAATGATTGATGGCAAAATATGATCCACTCAGAACTTTAAAATATGACTTGTAAACAATACCTTATCAACTGTTTACGAGTCGAAGAGCATAACGTCCTGTTTTCTGCAGTTTTACTTCAAAATCTACAGATTTTCTGCAGTTTAATTACGAAAATATAAATATTCTACAAATTTTGTAGAAAACTTGTTCTAATTATTCACTTCCTGAGCCAGAAGTGGACGGTCCACTGTATTTCCTACTATTGTCGAAAAACTAAAAGAGGCAGAGTGACCACAGTCTAAACACAGCTGTGTTCGTTAAATATTGACAAAGTTGGATCAATTTTGTCACTGTTTGCTCAATTTCCACACTCAAGTTAGTCTTTCGGTAGGAAATGGTAGTTTAAATTTAGTGAAGGAATCTTGTTAAAATCTTCAGTAAATTTTGAGATTTTTTTTTAAGATTCAAATATTGCATCTTAAGTTTATTTTAGATTTGTTGTGCACGAGTCGATGAGTTGTTCATGTTTGCAGTGTAAAAGTGTTTTCATGCCACATGACCTTTTCTCGGTTTTTCTATTTATAGTTTGTTTTTCTATTTCATCGAATGAAATTTTTATATAAAAAATTCCTGTGTCAATATGCCATTTTGTATTCACACTTACATGTGTTCGCGTGTGTGATAGCTGTGTTTTGCTCGCATTGAATTTTTGCTTTCTGCAGTTCATTGCAATTGGAAAAATCCAATAAAACTCTATACCGGGAAAAAAGCTCCGGAAATTTTTATTCGACTTGCGATCCCACTAGCTCACGGATTACCAGAAGTAATACCATGAGTGGCGAGAAAATTACCGATAATTTTTTGAAAATTTTAACGAAAACAAACATTGAATTAAAATTTGTCATGGCATTGATTTAATCATTTTATTAAATTACTTCACAATCGAGTAATCAACTTGGAAAACACCGCTGTTGCTCTTGGACATCAATGAATAGGGATCAGGACTTCCACCATTCCTTGAAAACATATTTTCAAGCGTAAGATGTTAGAAAACAGACTCAAAGAGAAATGTACTACAATATCTAATATCATTTTTCACCCAACATTAAAAATTCTCAGTGGATCACTTCTTCAAGTAATGAATACAGTAGAAACTCAATTATGCAAACCGTGATTATCCGAATATAATAGATTCCCAATTATCCAGGTGGTTGGGAAATTGTCCATCACGGATAATCGATTTCACCGATAATCCGCAAACAATAAGATTTACGCAAACACTATGTAATGTACCTAACAAAACTTTTAAAACCCGGTTAATTCGCTTCACAGATAATCCGACCACAGATAATCAGGAGTCTACTGTACTCGATTATCGAAAAGTTTCTTCACAATAATTAAGTTTCTACTGAACAATTATACTTTTACTTTTAAAACTACCTCTTGCTTGTGATCGCAGCACCTTCCTCTCCATTTCCAATTTCTCATGGACGGATTGATTATCTTCCAAAGCCGTATAGTCATAACGAGAATAGTGCCTGGATAAATAAAATAAACAAAATGTAGAAAAAGTTTTACAGCAACTAAAAAATTGAAAAAGATAAACCTCAAAAGCTGCTCAGGTATGGATTTATGTAAATGGGGCTGGGGAAAATCCATTGCCATTAAAATTTCACTTTCATATATTTATATCATTTTCATGAAAAAAACACCAGGTCACACATTTAGATCCATTAAAACAAGCCAAAATGAATAACTGAAAGCCAATTTACACTTCAATTGCTCATTTCAATGACAATTACACTTTTATTTGTCTTCAAATTGATTGTAAAAAATTTTTTTAATGAAAAAAGTAACCAGGAAAAGCGAACACTCAACGCCAAAGGTCAGTGTTCAATAATTGATTGCAAATCGGCAACAAATTCCCAAGACTCAGTCCTTCACTCAATTCGTTGAGTGAAAAGCCATGTTACCATAGTGACAAGATGGATTTTGCACCTGCCAAAGTGTTTCGTAAACCACACTGCATGACATCCCTTCAAACCCAGTTCTCCTGTTTAATGACGTCATATACATCAAAAAATATTAACAACCTTATTGTGACCAATAAGATACCCATAAAACAGTCAGCATGATTGATTGCTGTCATTATATGCATTAAAGTAAGGTAATGAAACTGAAACTTGACCCAATGCTGGCTAAGTAATGGCGAATTAGCAGCTGGGCGGTTTGTTCAAATTGATTATTTACTTGAATATTTTTCCATAATATAAGCATGGGTCAGGGTCACACTACTTAGTAACAAAGTATCAAAAGTATTGAAATAATTTGTTTACCAGTACACATTAATTAATTGTTCTACATAAGTTTTGATATTTGTATAAACTTAGGCAAAATCAATGAAGTGCCGGTACTCGATCAATTACTTGTGAAGTATTTGATTACGAGTACTTTTAGCAAGTATCGGAAGTATAGAGTATATACTTTTGGTACCCAGACATTTAAGTTTTAGAAATTTTACTTTACAACTGACACTTGTACACACAAAATGTCTAAAACCAAAATGTCTAAAGATGAAATGTCTAAAACCAAAATGTCTAAAGATAAACTGTCTAAAACCAAAATGTCTAAAGATAAACTGTCTAAAACCAAAATGTCTGAAGATAAAATGTCGAAATGTTTAAAGTCCCGTACAAAAGAACTGTACAGCAAAATAATTGATATAATGGCATTCGTCGTTTCTCAAGGGTGCCATCACATGTAGTTTCCTGTATTGAGTGTGTATTACTTCTTGTATTAAAACATTTAATAAAATAGAGTTTGGGGGCAAACTAATCCATAAATTTGGTCTTAGTTTGTATTTATTGTCGAGTCACTATAACAACATAAAGAGTTAAGTTTACACACTGTACCGTAATACACAATAATTTGTAAGCGATCGATTTATCAATTACACTATCCCATGAGGTAGGAACTCCCATGGGTACTGAGTTCAGTCTAGATCACTAGGCCGTATTAATTAACTGGTCTTGCATTCATAACTCAACTGGAATAAGTGCACCATTATAATTTTTATTTCATGACTCTTCTTGTCAGGTTATGACCAACATGGCCTCTTCCACAGACAACTTATCGTGGACAGATTTTATTGAAATTATGCAATTTCTACTGAATTTCTGCAATTTTATCTTAAATTTTTGCAATTTCTACTGAATTTCTGCAATTTTATCTTAAATTTTTGCAATTTCTACATTTTTATCTTAAATTTTTGCAATTTCTATAATTTTATCTTAAATTTTTGCAATTTCAATTGAATTTCTGCAATTTCTACTGAATTTCTGCAATATAAAGTCCTATAGATACCAAATCAGAAGTGTTGAGAATATCAAATTAATATCAAATTAATTTCTTCCATTGTTAGAGCACAATGGCATTTTGGTACCAAAACCCATGCATTAAAGATTCCCAGAGTGAAAAGGTTAAAGATTTTCAGTGTGGTTTTGGCATTAAGTTTCTCAAGGCTGAACTGAAGTTCAACTTTGATTGGTCACTCGGTTTGAGGTTAGTGGAATTTTCTGTGACTTTCCTCTTTTGCAATATACATCATGTGAAGCTTCCTGGCGACCTTAACCGACAAGAAGCAAGTCCGAGCTATCTCGTGCTGAAACAAGCCAATTATATTGATTAATGATAATCGACATAAATCACTTCTTTATGATCTATTGCTAAAACTTGGCAGCATGAATGCAAACAATTGAAATGTCAACAATAACAAGAAAAGAACTGATAAAAATTCACTGCAAATTTAACAATGGCAAGAAAGTGACATAAAATGCTGAAGTTAATAAAAGCTATTAAATATCAATGAATTTGATGAATTGTTGCCAGCCCAGTTAAATTAAATGTGTCATATATGTAGTTAAGAATGCTATAAAGCGTGTGCAAACAATAAACTTGTTGATGTTTCCTCCCAAAATAATAACCAAATAAATAAAAAACATTTTCTCACACCATAAGCAAATCGATGAAAATTGATTTCTCGCACTAACTTTGTACTTTATCGCATTTTCCATTCAACGGATGCAAACTGAAACCTTTTCGATAAACCGCGGCTCTAATCACCGGTGTTCCTGGCAAAGTTTCTTCTTTCGTCACATCATTCTTACTCTACATCCAAATTTAGAATTAACATTATCTTGCATTGCTTAATACATGTTTTTTCTTGCTTATCGATTACAACTTATAAGTTGTTTAAATGTCGCAAAGGAATGACAATGGCATGTTGTACAAACATTCCTCCAAGATATCAGTTGAAAACAATGCCAGCTCAATGCTATTTCATTCAGTGGTTAGCGCACTCGCCTCGGGACCCAAGAGTCATTGCTTCTTCTGTATCGTCTTCTTCTAGCCATTCTAGCCATTCGGGAAGAAATTCAGTATATTCTTGAATACTGTAATACTAATCTCATGTCGGTGACCCTACCTTAAGGTATTTGTCCAACAAGTGCCAATTCACACTTGATTGCCTTTATTTCTGTGCAAGCTGCTGCAAAATTTGACCTGTAAGCCTGACCAGAAGCAAATATTTTTTGTCACCGCTGGCAAGGCCCTTAATAGCCTTGTAAATTGTCTCCCTTCCACCGAGCAGGGAAATTGCCATTTGTCATCTCAAACCCATCAATACTCAGTGTGTTGAACTTTTCCTGTGAGATTTCCAACTGCAGCAATCTCCTAGGAACACTGTTGACAGTTGTTTCCGGTTATGCGAAAAGTGTTTGCCTAGAAGTGGATCACATAAAGAAGACACACCTAGATTGGATCAATTTGTTTTTTTATCATTAGGACCTAACATTTCAATTCTCAAGAGGAAGGAAATATTATCAATGGTCTGGATCTTAAACAGTCCAAGTGTCTTGATGGTCTGTTGGCATTGAACTATGCACATTTGTGGATTTTTATTCTTACCAATATGTTCATAGAGTAAACCCAGTTGGGATAACCTATTCGATGTTATTTGTCATTCACTTTCTGTTTGAAGATACTTCCTGCTTCTAAAACGACTGAGCAAATAAACAATTTGTCTGTTGGGAAAGTGTGCAGTTGCTAGTGCAAACACTATATCACATTTCCATGCTTTTCTGAAAATTTCCATGACTGTTAACTGAGGTATTTCCATTTAAAATGCCAGGACTTTGTGCAGTATCTCTGGCTTATTATTAAATCATTCATAAACACTTCCACAATTCATTGCAGAAGGCATGAAACTTAATAATTCACACAGTAGACTGCACAGAACTTTTTGTACTCAAACAAAAGGTTTAAATTGGGTGTTTTGGGATATAGACATAAGGACGTTTTGTTAAAACACCTTAAACATCCACTCTGGTGGATATTGAACTGCTCAAACTCTTTTCTTGGTTAGAACTAAGACACTAGCTGCATTCGAAAAGTCCTTTAAACCTGTTTAATTGCATTTAAACAGGTTTATCATGATATTTAAACTGCTATTTCCGGCAGTCTAAACAGGTTTACACACAGAATTGTACACATGCTGAACATCATGTGTAAAGGAAGTTACACAGGCAGTTTAAACTAAAAGCCTGTGTAAACACCAAATCAGCCATATTTGCGACATGAAATACCACCAGATGTCACACGCAATTCACATAAAAACATGTGTAATTGTTCAGTGCAGCAAATTTAAACACATGGCATTCGAAAACAAGTTACACTTAAATAAACTAAACACACAACTAAACATGCAAATAGTTTTCGAATGCAGCTACTGTGTTTACATAACTCATTCCAAGAAGAGTTTAAAATACTGTTTTAATTGCAAGAAATCCTCCTCAAAGATGTTCTTCTGTGAGTAAACACTATAAGCATCAATTTCCTTTCGCTTGACTTAACTTGTATTACTTAAAACAATGACATTTGAACTTCAAGATAAATTAGAGGTGACACATCAAGTCAAACATATCAAAGCATCATTTTGCATTGAAATGGAAGAAACTCAGTCTTTCCAACTTCATTACCAAGACTAAGAAATCCCTGAAGAAATTGAATGTCATGTCACCTACAAATTTACATGATTTGATGAAATCTTTTCATCTTTAACCTTCAAGGTTCAAGGTCACTTCCAAATTACTCCCAGTAAGTTGAAGTAACAAAGATTACATTTCACCTTGTTGATGGCTGTGATTCTTTTTACTCAACCACTGCAATAAAAACTTTAAAAAGTAATGATGTTTCACTGCATGTCTTTCTTTTTTCTTCACCAGAATCTCTTTCAGAGACAATTCAATTTCATCCTTCATTTGTTATTCTTCAAGACCAGCTAATCACAACTTGTCTCTTGCGCAATGCATTTGGATACCCACCAGCCCCATTGTCTTGTAAGTGGAATTTTCCTCAGTTATGCTTCTTTTCTTTCGCTCTATTCTCAATTTGACATTTTAAGCCTTTGAAGCACCTATGTGAAGTGAATCTTATTCGCTCGAGTGTCGATGAACTTTTTATGCAAAAAAGTGTTCAGTTTGTGTATTTTTTCAAATATTTTAAACTCAAAATTGATGTGACTGTTTACACTGACAGCATATTCTTGTGATCACACACATTCAGAGTTGTAAATTTAGACATTCTAAGCAATGTCAGTGTAATAAATCATCTGAGCAACGTTAATGTGGCATAAAAAAGGCCATTTCACTCAAGTTTCCACATGTTTACTGCGGAAATGTCTGCAACATTCATTTTTCTAAATTGAAAGTGAGAAAATCAAACGAGAAAAGTCTTAGCCAAAGTCACAAGCAGAATCCACTTACACAAAACTTTGTTAAGTTTTCATTTTCTCGCTTTCGCAGTCTTGCGTCTTCACGCTTACGCATAACCATCGATAGTTCGACGGCAATGACAACAAGACAAAACAATTCCATCTTCTGTGGCTGCTGGCGACCATAAAACAATACTCAACCTCACCACCTTCTGTAGACTCAGTCTAAAACATGGGGTATATCCCAAATGGGATACTCCATTGGGTACCCCAAAATGCCCCAAAACATCAAAATTTTCAAAAAAATCATAACTAACCTAACTTAATTTATTCAAACTAACTAACCTAACCTAACTAAAATAATCTAACCAAACTAACCTAACCTAAATAACCTAATCAGATCAGTTTAGTTAAATTAGGTTAGCTTAGTTAAGTTAGGTTGGGTTAGTTAGTTCAGTTTTAATTTTTTGGTGAAAATTTTGATGTTTTGAGGTATTTTGGGGGCATTTTGGGGTACCCCAATGGGGTATACCCATGTTTTAGACTGAGCCCCGTCTGTGTCTTGACCATCAAAATCATAGATGATTTTCTTACTGATCTTACAAATCCAATATCTTCACAAGTTTTACTGCAAAAACTTAGACTAAAAAGTCAGAAGCAGAAAACAACAAAAACTCCATTGTTTTGTACTTCCTAGTTTTACATAACATTAAGCCTTAAATTAGACATCTTGTATCCACTTTAAGACTTGATATATTCACAAAAATTCCCCAGCAAACCTTATAACGAAATGTCATGAACAACAAAACCAAAATTATACGTTTCCAGTTTTCTCTCCTTTAACACATAAATAATGATTTTCAACACTAATTACAGCTCGAGACAACAAACGAAATTCAATTTTTTTAAATAATAAAAAGAGTAAACCAGACGGATAAAGGTTTTTGGCTTAACTTTCCCTCAAAATCGATGAGCAAAATGTAGCAGATCATCGTTTTTGATTTTATTTATTTAGCCAAGACCACTTAAAAGTTGCCAATCAAGACTGAAAAGAGGCATCCCACCTCAAAAAACCCAACACGCTCACTTCCTGTTTGGTTACCATGGTTATAAGTGCAGGATGTGTTTGAGGA